>RJWM01037270.1:0-17580 GCA_004363535.1 Dasyprocta punctata
CACACACACACAGCATCAATTTAAGACTGCAGAATAGAAAGTGAAGGACTATGCTCCTCAATATTTAACAAAGTATAAAAATTCCAGAAGGGCATATAAACATAGGTAAGTACTTTTTTAATGATACAGAACAACTGGAAATAGTAGATTTAGGACAGTATCATCTTCTGACCAACAGCATCAGCATCATTAGGGAAGTTGTTGAAAGGGGAAATTCTCAGGCCCTGCATGTTCTATTGGGTCAGGAATTCAGTCCTCATGATCCATTTTAAAAAGCCTTCTAGGTGATTCTGTAATAAATCATTGGTTTAGGGTAAAACAATTGCCTTATTATTCATTGCACCTGTTAGAAATTATTCTGCCATGCAATGACTACAAACACAAGTGAGTACAGAATGATGATTGGCTGTTTTATTTCTTCTTCCCCTTGCATCCTGATGAAGATAAATACAACAGGCCATTAAGCCAATGGAGGACAATTTTACGGGGCTGACTCCATGTTCTTGAGGGCAATCATGCTTTCTGGGTGCCCAGAACTTGACTCACAGAGAAAGCAAAGAATAAAGACATTGCAGTTCTTTTAGCAACTCAAAATATGAGACACGATGAAAAAGTGAATTCCTTCCAAAAGAAAAAGGGTAATTTGATTGTGGACCGTGACACACATCCTAGATAACTCACCGGATAGGACTAGGAAGGCACAGCAAGAAAGTGAGCAACAAGAGGGGTGGGGCCTGCTTTGGTGAGGTGATGGTAGAGAAGCCAGGTCTGGGCCCCCCCCACCCCGCCGGTGGTGCCAAGGCTCTAACTCCTCAAGGCTCTGCAGTCTGTTCACTGAATGAAGTTGACTCAGTTTCTTCCCACCTCTGGGTCTCAATAAATGAACACACACCATGGAAGGCCCACCCAGTCCCACAAAAGCCAGGGAACTTCTTCACTCTATGTCTCCAGGGCCCAGGATTCCGCCTGTGACAAAGCTGTCTAATATTTGCAGAAATCAGTGAGGCCGGTGGTAGAGTTTGTTTCCAAGGTGACAGGTGGGGTAACGTACCTTTACACAGGCAAGCAAAAATCAGAGGCTGACACTCCTTATAGAATCCCTTGGCCAAGGCTAAGAAGTTTGAAAATCTAAGGTTTAGGGTGTAGCTCAGAGGTAAAGCATGTACCTAGTATGCATGAGGCCCTGAGTTCAGTTCCCAGCCCCCAAAACAATAATAAAAGTTCAAAAGGAAGGAAAAGGGATGAAAAGTGGAGACAGTCAGGGATCAGAACTTGGGAAGAATTTAACTTAATTGGATCAAGGAAAAGAAATGAGGTCAAGATGTACATAAATTGTCCAAATTATC
The DNA here is from genome assembly GCA_004363535.1 of Dasyprocta punctata. Lineage (NCBI taxonomy): Eukaryota > Metazoa > Chordata > Mammalia > Rodentia > Dasyproctidae > Dasyprocta > Dasyprocta punctata. The sequence continues at coordinate 1,347 of RJWM01037270.1, forward strand.
CAGTGTATTAGATTAAGTTGGCTTAAAATTGTGTTAACTCAGACTTAACAAGAATATATGAAGTCCCTAGACTGAGACCCTTATGGTTTTGTAGTGAATGGAACAAAGTTCCCACAATCAAGGAGAATACTAATACTAGCTACTTAATGATTTAATAATGGCAATCAATACTTGCTGAACCCAACCAGGCATTGTCATTGTTATTTTACACAGACCTCACAACTGGATAATGAGGACAGTTCAATACCTATCACAACTCTCACACTTCCAAAGGCTCACCTTCCTCAGACCACCACCTTAGGGCATGCAAACGTTAGGGGTAGGTAACATCAGAACCTGGACTGTCGCATCTCAACTTGGTCACTAATGGGTAGGCAAATCACCTCACCGGCTTCTCTTTCATGAGTGAAAGATTGAATGCAATGTGTTTAATGCAATGCTATGAGGGCTTTGTTGGTGTATTTATGCAAGTAAAATGTGAAGAATATGGTTTTAAAAGGAGGAACGGCAAATGTCTTTATCTGAAATTTTTATTGGCATGTTGTCAAGGAACACTGATAATGAACCGTTCTATGAATTGTCTAGATAATGCCTTTATAAAATGTCATTCATCTATAAAATAGGATCATAATAGTGCAGCATGCTATGGTGAGAAGGTTTGAATGTGCTCAGAAGGATAAAGTGCTTAGGACAGTTGCTTGCACACAAGAAATGCTGTGTGAGGAGATTAACCTGCCTTGGCAAATCTGCATTAGCTGTCCTTTGCCCCTTCCACTGATCTTAGACTGCTGTTCTTCCTTTCTAAAGGCCTCATCTTCCACCCTTCATGGACATGGATACAGATGTTTCTTACATGTAATCTCACCTCCATAATCCCCCACGGCTCAGAAGAACTTGCTGGTGCGTGTCCATATCTATTTTAGGGTTGATTCCTGAGCAGGTTCATGGCCTAAACCAGCCTCTTCCAAGTGCCTGAGTCACAGTTCCCCCAACTGCCCACTCCAGGCCTTCCCACACCTCAAAATCAGGCTCCAGAAAGAAAGAGTGTGGCTTCCTCCCACCGCAGGCAAGTCTAAGGCCCCCACTGGAGTGCCTCTGTCCTCCCCTGAATGGACCTTTTCTGAGAATGATGGAGAAAGGGAGCATCCTCTCCTCGGCAGGATCCCCTGTGCCCTCTCTAGATGTGCTGGAATAAATGAACAAAAGATGAGTAGGAGAACAGGCACAGAAATGCATTACCTTGCAAAACAAGAAACCTGCGGCCCAGCAGGGTTTCGGGGGTGGGGGTGCCACAGGAGTGTGATTATCTTCGTAACATGTTTTAGAAACTTACTGTACCCCTTTGTCTCTAAAGGATGGGGAGAATGGGGAATGAAGACAAATTGGAGGGCTTATTAGCAACCATTAGGGGAATGAATGGTCCAAGAGAGAGTCTCTTTGGAATGTGAATAAGCCCAAGGGACAGACCCTGTTTTGCAAGGACCATCCAACCAGGTGTGGCTGCGTTCTCCCCCTTCTGAGATAGAAAGTGGGGTTTCAGGGCAGGGATGGAAGGGAACCGTGTTCCCTTTGCAGTCATTCTTAATGAAGACACAAGAAATTCTAGAGAGAGCCTTTACCCTGCCTTGGGGTAAAAAGAGCAAGAGTTCTTCGAAGGCTTTTTCATTTGCTTTAGATCAAATTGCTTGGTATCCTCCAAGACGCCGGATTTGGCAGTATCATTCTCTGGGCCCCAGCACTGCGCACCATTCGCAGGGACATGGGACAACTGTAAGTTCTAATAATCCAGGGGGGCTTGATTAGGGATGGTCAGGAATTACAGTCTCCACTGCAGGTGGGCACCTCCAGCCAGGCCACACTGGATTCAGCTTGTCCCCCACCGGTTCCACTTTACCAAGTTCCCACAAATCTTAGGGTCCAGGCTTCCTGTAGTTACCTTGACTGAGAGCTTGGGGAGCTGGGAGGCCCAGGTGGTGGTGTAGGATTCAGCGTTCCCTGCTCCACGAGGACTATTTTAGCTATCTTACAGTTCAGGAGGCATGTGAAGCGCCCTCTGGGAACTAACTCTATTTATAACATTGTTTCTATGGGAAAGAGTGCTCCAGATGCCAATCATTTTAAAGTGGATTGCTAGAGGACTGCTAGTAATTATTTCTTCACATGTGGGGATTATACTGGGGTTTAAAAAAAAATACAGTATAAACAAGTAGGAAAGGAAAATGCAGGTGTTGCTTCCTAAATTGTTAAGGAGAATTTTTGAAGTTTTTTTTTTTTTTAAAGAAACAAAGCCTATTTTAAAGGGTAAGCAATTTCTACCTACTAGGGACTAAATTACAGGCGATGTGATTGAAATCTCATTTATTCCTCACAGCACCCTCCCAAAGTGACACAACAAATTATCTGACTCCATTTTTGATGTTTTGCCTCTGGCGGCTTTCAGGGTCCTCCTGCTTCTGCCCCGAGTCTGGGAAAGGTGAGAAAAGAGCTGGTGCTTTCTCCTTTAGCCCTGGCAGGAAGTTTAAACCCCAGTTGAAAAGGTGGGGCTTCATCCCACCCAGCCCAACCACCATGAGACCCAGAAACCAGGCTCCTTTCTCCACGTCTTTAAACCGCTCTTGGACCTGGTTGGGAGACCACCTCACTCTGCGGCTCAGTCTTCACTGTGTGAGTTATGAATCCTTTCACTTCCTTATGATTTCTGTGGCTTCCTGAGACTCAACATCCAAACTAGGTTTTGAATGTGGGGTTCATCTTGTCTCCATGGCAACCACAACAATAACAGGTAGGTACAGTACCGTCTTGCAGACGAGCAAACTGAGGTTCAGAGCGTTATAAAGCTAGAAAATAGTAGCATCTTACTCTTTCTTTCTCAGCCTCAGTTTAGATGAGCTTTGCCTTTTGAAAGTTAGTGAATAAGGGTACACTGAGAGGTCGTACCCTTTGCTACTACTTTACATGTATTGAACATCTATCCTGTTCCAAATCCTTTCCATGTAATAACTCATGCCATCCTTTTAAGAGTTCTATGAGCTAAATACTTTTTTATTCCCATTCTTACAGATAGGAAAATGGAGGAACAGCAAAGTCAAATAACTTTTCAGGGTCGCACTATGAATAAGTAGCAGAGCTAGGATTTGAACCTAGCTAGTCTGGCTCTCAACCCACTTTCTTAGCCACAGGGCTCTGATACCACTTACATGGTATACAAATGAAGACGCTAATGATTAACCCAGCTCATAAGGATTGCCTTCCCTGCTCTTCATTGGACAGCTGCTGTTGAAGGAGGAACCCTATATTAATAATACATTTGCGGGTCTTGTATTATTTATTCAAAACTTATGGAGAAAGGCAATCCTTTTTTTTGCTTTGACATCTCTTCTACCACCAATAACTAAGAGATTGCTATGTAGAAAATGAGAACCAACAGGTGCTGTCTGAGAAACTGAGAGCTGGTAGGCGCTGAGTTATAGTAAATCCCTATAACTTCATCTTTCACCTAGATACTGCACTGCCCATCATTATAAGTAGGCCGAACCTCTCCAGCAATTGCCATGGAAACCCACTAGAATTCTTGTTCCCTATCTTTTGCCATCTGTCTAAAGGTATAAAGAAAATAATGATCTGTAATTTCTCAGAGGAAAGTACCTTAAATTCACAAGGACCAAATTTTTTTGGTAACCATCTGCTTTCCTTCACCCCAGCATTCCTTTATTTATTTCTCTGAAGTTAATAAATACAATTTTGTGAAATTTTTGATGGCTGCTCAGCATACATGGTTCCTGGCTCTGGAAACATTTATGTAGAACGTTAGTATTAAACAACCTCAAAAACCTATGAATCAAATAAAACGACCAGGAGTTACACACAGCACTGCATTTTAACAAATGTTAAAAGCACTCTCTTATTTCAGTCTACACCAGAGGCAAGACTTGCTGCTTTTAAACCTGGCCCTGACCCTGGACCCTCAAAAGCCTTGGACAAATAGACCATAAATTTGCCCATGAACAAAGTTAGCTTAATAATGGCTTCCATGCAGCAGTGTCGGAAGATAAAAGAGCCCAGGAAAGGATTTGGAGGAATAAAACTTTATAGAGTTTGATGTCAAGCGTGGCCATTCCTTTGAGGAAATAGATCAAAGCTGGAGAGTGAGGCATCTGAGCTGAGGGCTGCATTCAGCTCGGGGTCTTTCAGTCCATGCCATGGAGCCCCGGGCTCCCTCTGACTTCCCTCTGGAGCTGCCAGAGGTAAGAAGTCACTCTAGTGAACCTCTGGACTCACCAACTTACTTCCACAGCTCTCTGTTTTTTATTTGATTTTCATTTGAAGATCCTCATAAAACTGGTTTTGACAAAGGGCTCAAAGATTTAAAAGCAGTTTGGTAAGCCCTGGATATAATCCAGCCCCCCATTTTATAAAGGAGGATGCAGAAGACCTCAGGCTGATTTTCTAACCTCTGAGAGACACTCAGAGGTGTAACTGCGAATGGAAAGTTCCTGACTTCCCAGGCCGCTGCTCTGTCTAGTCTTTGGAGTCCCAGCAGAATTGCATGCTTGCACATATTGACCCACGCAGAGCCCCCCACAACTGAGCTTTATTCCCCTATGAACGTCTTGATTCTCTGATTTTATTTTCATCTGGCCAATCAGATTGGCTGCCTTGCACAACTTTTCCAACAACAACATGTTCACTTCTCAAGTGAGTAGCCAGCTAACTGTATCCTAGAAATCCCTAGTGCTCCATGTCTTGAAAGCAATGAAATATGCAGAAACATATCAACACATTCCTGGGCCTCAATAGCCCTGAATTATCATCCTTCATGTAACCCACTTCAAAGAAAACATGATTCTTATTTTTGTGGTAGAAAAAGTATGAACTTATCTCTTGGAAAGAAGTTAAACAATTAAAATTATTTAAGAATTAATCATAACTTTTCATCAAGGTCTTTTAGAAAGCAATGATCATAACAGCTACAATAGTAGCAGTAGTAATGAAGCAAAAGAGTCTAGTTGTGTCTTACATGGAACAGCAAGAGCATCACAGCACTGAAACCAGAGGGGACCATGGAGACCATTTTCCCCTTAGGAGAGTTTACAGTTCCCAAAGTGACCCTGTCATCTTCCTCAATACTGCTGCCTTTTCTTGAGTATTTACTATGCACTAAAAATCTTCCTAAACATTGTCATTTGATCTCTATAATCATTTAAGTATTGTTCTCCCCTTTTTACAGATATGGGAACTGAGGTTCAGAAAGTTTAAGTCAGGGCCGTAGCTGTTACTGCTTGTGTTTAAATGTCGCTCTGAAGCTTCATGCAGTCACAGGTGAGGCTTTTTCAGAGGTGGCTGGGTCTAAAGTGCATGATGCTGGAATTGATTTATGGTGCTAGGATCAAGGGTACTGGGGTTAGGGGTGTGAGTGCTACTTGCCCTAAGTAGTCTGCATCAAATAAAACAGGCAGGAAGTTGCTGTTAGGCTCCCTGCCTTGGAGCTAGCTGATTATGGATTGAAAACGCTGCAAACTGTGAGCTAAATAAACCTTTCCTCATTTAATATTGGATGTTGAGTGTTTTGTCTCAGCAAGGAGAAAAGCACTAATACAATAGTCTGTATAACTAGAGGGCATATTGTTTACTTTGTGTACATTGTAAATGGAACCTTCTGGAGCACAGAGCAGTGGCTGGCTTGGGTGATGTGACTCCCAGTTTCACAGAGCTGGTGAGTGGCAACATTAGAAATTGCATCTAGGACTGTCTTTATCCAAAACCCATGCTGTGGTCACTGATGAAGAATCTACTCTGGAAACCCACATGTGTTCAGGCTGGGAACCGTGGCTCCTACCTGTAATCCTAGCTACTCAGGAGGTTGAGGCACAAGGATCGAAAATTCTAGGCAATCTAGAGTCCCTGTCTCAGAATGAAAATTAGTAAAGGGTTGGGGATGTAGCTCAGTGGTAGAGTGCCACTAAGTCCCATCACCAGTAACACACAGACACAGACACACACACACACACACACACACACACACACACACTATGGAACTAAGCAGACTGCTACAGTGTTAAGTATTGGGCATGATTCAAACTGAAGATGAGTGCCTGAGGAGACTATACAAACAAATCCTCCTCCATCCCTCCGTCCTTTACTTTCCAGATATTGTGTTAATTTCATGGTGCAACCTTAACTTTTATTTCTAAATAATTTCAAATAGAGAAAAGTCACAACAAAACTAAAAATACCCAAATATTTGTTATCTTGATTCACCCATTATTATTTTGTTCCACTTATGATCTCTCTCTCCCTCTTCTTTTCTCCCTCTCTCTCTCCCCCTCTTTCCCTCATGCTTTCTTCTTCTCCGCCCTCCCTGTGTGAATTCAGAAATCATTGTATATATGCATACACACTCACATATATACAGAATTTTTAGTGTTCATTGAAGTGTGTTTCCTGGGAACCAGCACTGACTTGTTATTTGTTAGCAGGGCAGATTCCTGGTCCTCTGGGCCACAGAATCAGAAGTGTCAGCGATGGGTATTTTAACAGTCCTCTGGGTGATTCCGATACTCACACATGTTTGAGAACCACTGTCTTGTGGAAGACCACTTGGAAACTGTTCCAAGCACAAGATATTTTTCTCATAAAAGGAAAGAAGCTTGAGAAAAGTTGAAAGTGCAGCTTAATTCTGCTAGGCTTATCTATGACATACAAGAAACATCATTGCATTTTGCCACATCCCTGCCACTGATTCATATGAGGGAATACTATAGGCTAAAGTAAATCATAGGACTCACTTTCTAATTGAAAATTCAAATGTGACTTTCCAGATTATTGCCTGGAATGAATTAATTTCTGTGAACTGAATCCCTCTGAAACTGTTCAAAGCTCACTGCTCATACTGATGCCAAAAGTCTTACAGAAATATAAATATAATCATTATAGAGAAGCTGCGTGATTATATAAATTACTATGTTCACCAAAGTGGTTTTTGACAATTTTCAAGGGTGGAAAAGTTGTTCTGAATCTCTCCTTTCTAGAAAGCAGTTTAACAAGGTTGTCAAACACTGAGGTAACTGGTGAAATCATCAACCACATAAAATTTCATTAGTATTTAATATTACAAAATCACCCCTCTCCCTTTAAATAAGTGATTCAGGGTTTTATGACCTGCAGAATGAAGACTTCCATCGTGTGTGTGTGTGTGTGTGTGTGTGTGTGTGTGTGTGTGTTGAAGTCTGAGTCTCATAATAGGTTGACATAGTTACCAACAATTACGTGTCTCTCTAGCCTTATCTCAGTACCAGCCATCATAAAACAGTCTGATTATGGCTGTGTATATAGAGTGGGGATAAACTTCTAATGAAGAAATGCTGGAAGATATTTCTTGGCTATTAAAGTGTACTTCTCCATGAAATCATCCTTTTAGGGAGGTTTCTTCTCAGTTAACAAAAGTGAAATGGCCAGGAACAGATTTTGAAAGCCCAGATACTGTTCTGCTTATTACAGACACAAATCAATTTTTAATTTTTTAAAAGAGAAAATACTTTTCCCATTTTATTTTTACAAAATAAATTGTTGACCACAAGCCTTCGATGCCATTTCTGAACTTTTTTTTTTAATTTCACTTACAGAAGGATGGTTTAGCTAAAAACAAATCAAAAACTTCACATACACAAAGCAGTGATTAAGTCCTTGTTGTTTGTTTGTCTGGGTTTTGTTGTTGTTGTTGTTGAGACAGGGGTCTTGCTTTGTAGTGCAGGCTGGCCTTGAACTCACTATGTAGCTCAGTCTGGCCTCAAACTCCCTGCAATTCTCCTGCCTCAGCCTCCCCCGTGGTGGGATTACAGGAGTGCACCACCATGCCCAGATCTAAGTACTTATTTTCAAGTGCATGTTTGTAACACAGTATAGAACAGTGATGTTGGGGAATTGGTCCATGCAAATAACAAACTTTGATCATTTTCAAGCCCTTTACTACCTTTTCCCTTTCTTCTTTTCTCCGCCCAATCTTCTCCCCCATTTCCAAGAGTCTACCTTCTAATTTTCTGTCATCTCTCCTTTATCTTATTCATTTATTTATATGCTAAATTTCTCATATAAGAGAAAACATACAGGCCTTAACTTTCTGTCCACCTTCTTTCACTTAACAAGACGATCTTGGTTTCCATCCACTTTCCTGCACATGAAATGATTTTGTTCTTCTTTGTGGCTAAATAATATCCCACTGTTTATATAAGCCATGTTTGTGTTATCCATTCATTCATTGATGAGCATCTAGCTAGTTTTGGAGCTTAGTGAACTATGCCACTATAAACATGGGTGTGTGTAGGTCACTACAGTATGATGTCTTTAATTCTTGGGAAATATACCCAAAAGAGGTATAACTGGGTCAAATGGTATTTCTGTTTCTGGCACTCAGAGGAAACGCCACATTGATTTTGTAGTGCATGTACTGGCTTACAACTCTGCTGACAGTGTAGAAGTTTCCTCCGTCCCCCACCCTTGCATCCTGGCCAGCATACACTGTTTTCGGGGTTCTTGGTGCTAGCCATTCTGACTGGCATAGGATGGAATCTCAGAGTTGCTTCTGTGTGTATTTTCCTAGTGGCATTGTATCATATACTTATTGACCATTTGTACTTTTTCCTTTGAAAAGTGTCTTTTCAGTTCATTTGCACATTTTTTAATTGAGTCACTTATTTGGGGACAGTTGATTTTTCAAGTCCTTCATATATACTAGATACTAGTTCCCTATCAGAAGGGTATCTAGCAACATTTCTCTCCCATTCTTTAGATTTTTAAAAATGATTTCTATAATGTTAAGGTGTTCCTTTTAATTTATTTTTTATTAGCACAGGTTTGCAGTATGTAATGGTTACATTCATTGTGGGGAGTTGGTGCATGTGCATAACGCATCTTAATTCTTTTCTCCTATTTCCCCCCCTTCAAAGTATATATAAATTAAAGAGCAAAATAAAAGATAGATAATAGGAAAGAGGGAGGTAGATCTTTTGCAAATGGGAAGGTCTTTTGTAGATTTTATCTTCACTATGTTGATTGTTTCCTGTGCTGTGCATAAATTATTTAATTTAGTGTATTTCCACTTGTCAATTCTTGATATTATTTCTTGTGCTATTGGACTTCTATTTAGGAAGCCTATGGCTTCTTCCAACAGTTTCAAAGTTTCTGTTTTTATGTCTAGGTCTTTGATCCACTTTTATTTTAGCGCAAGGTAGGCAATAAGGACCTCGTTTCAATTTTCTACACGTGAATGTTCAGTTTTCCCAGCACTATTTCATAAAGAGTGCATATATTTTGGCCCCTATATAAAAAGTCAGGCACATGTGGTTGCTTCTGTTGTATTCCGTTGGTCTTTGTGTTTTTGTGCTGCTACCACATTGTGTTTTTTGGGTTTTTTTGTTTGTTTGTTTGTTTGTTTTTTTAACTATAGCTTTGTAGTGCAACAAGAAATTTGTTATTGTGATGGCTCCAGTTTGGCTCCTTGTGCTTAGGATTGCTTTGGATATTCTGGGTCTTTCCTTTATGAATCTTAGGATTTTTTTTTCCTAATTCTGTGGAAGATGTTACCTCTAGTTTCATAGGGATTGCATTAAATCTAAAGCTTTTGGTGACACTGTCATTTTCACACTATTAGCTCTTTCAATTTCAAAACAATAGATGTCTTCCTAATTTTGAATGTCTTCTTCAATTTTTTTATTCAGAATTTTGCAATTTTCATTATAGAGGTGTTTTTGTCTTCAGTGTTAGGTTGATTTTTCAGTATGTAATTTCAAATGGAGTTGTTTTCCTGATTTTTTTTTTCAGTGGGTTTGTCATTGATGTTGAGGAATGCTACTGATTTTTGTGTGTTGATTTTGTGTTCTGATGAGTCAATTTCTAGAAAAGAAGAAGAAAAAGCAATTATGGAGACAGTGGTGTGGTATTTTTTGAAATGAAAACTACCTGTATTGAGAATTTGTGTGTGATGAGGAAGCATTGAAATTTAACATTTATTTCCCAAGACCTATAAACTGTAGTATTTTGATAGTATGTATAGTTATTCTAAAAATCAAAAAACTCCATCTCACAACATCTCAGGCAACAAAAATGAGCCACGGACGTGTCCTCATATATTCTGGAATTTTCACTCTGCCTGTAAGCAAATTAATCTTTTGAAATCTGACTTTCTCAATAATATCTTTGAAGGTTTTACACCATGTTCCTTTCTTCTCCTAGTCCTAGCCATTACTTATATTTATAAATTTTCCAACTTCTTTTTCATACTGTTCTCTGCCTCATTTGGGTCTCTCTTCCTAGGGTTTAATTTTATGTTGACCAACTCCTTTGTTCCCTCTCCTAACTGTAAGCCCATAATCTAGCATATGAACAATACCTCACAGCATATCACATTTCTGATATATCATTAATGAGAATTTAACAAAATGCTTTTATAACAGCATAATGTCCAGGGCCCTGAACTTGGGGTCCAGAAACCTGAATTAGAATTTGGGTTTGGCTACTAGTCTGGGACCCTGGGCTTATGGTCCTCATCTGTACAAGATGGTTAGTACAGATGGGCTCAAAGAATACCCTAACCACTCAACCTCTCTGATACATTTTCACATTAGGTTGAAAGTTGCAAATCTAAATTTCAGAAAATCCATATGAATAGGAGTTGAAAAGGAAACCAACTGTTTTAGAGTACAATGTACCATAAATGGTGCTGAGTGTATTTCTATGGATCATCTTACGTAATTTTTTCAACTGTGCAAGATGTTGGTTTTCTCTCCATTTTATAAACAGAAAAGTTCAGAAGAGGTAAATTTCTCAATATTAAAAGTGCAAAATCTGTCATTGAACTACTTGGGGTTTAGATAACAGAATTTTGATTGTTTTAAATTTGTTAGCAGATAAGAACTTCCACAAATTGCCATGTGCAATGGCCTAATTATGGTATAGGCCTCAAAGATTCCTGTGAAGCTTGGTCTCCATGGTGACAGTACTGAGAGGTGGATCTTTAAGAAGTGGGGCCTCCCAGGAGGTGATTAAACCATGAGGGCAACACCTCAGGAGAGATTAGTCCTGGTCTCTAAGGACGGGTTTGGTCAAAGTGGAGTGGATTATTTCCCATGAGATTATAAAAGAGGGAACCTGGATCCTCCCTGTCTCCTGATTCTTCTCGTGCTAGGTGATACTATCCACTATTTTGTGTTGCATCCGGGGGCCCTTGCCAGACTCAGTGCAATGCTGTTTGGAGTTTCCAGGAACCAGCATCATGAGCTCAATATCTCTCTCTTGTTTCCCACGCCACCCCCTTTGGTAAGATACCCAGCATCAAGTATCACCAGAAAACAAACTAAGATACATGTGTGAATTTGCCTGTGAATATATATCTACGTATATGTGGTATTTAAGGTCATTTTAGGAAGTAAGATCAGGCATTTTTAGTGATAAAATTAATACAGAAGAGACAAATAACTTGCTTAAGGATTGATTTTCTGGTAGCGCATTTGGAAAGGAAACAAGTTTTCATAAGACTATTCTGCAATGTCAGAAACAGTCAATTTGATAGTAGAGAACTCGGACAGCTATAAGCAGTCTTAGGAAAATGGCAAAATGTTTACTCGAATGAACCTTTTTAAAAGTCAATGTGTTGCAAATGTTTGATGTTGGGGTTCCCCTTGAGGGATGTGCTCAGTGCTGTCCCCTGGCTGGGAACCTCTTGGCTCTAACAGCCATTCATATGCTCTGAGGTTGTTTCAAAAAAACCAGAGTCAAATGGGGGTGAAGTCAAGTATCAAAGTATGTTACGTGCGTGCACAAATCTGCCAAAATGAAATCCATTAATAATAACTAATAAAAGAAGGCCAAACTCTTTTTCACAATCTGCACAGAAGAAGTTGTGCAGATTTCATAGCTACCAACAGAAGGTGCCAAGAAAAGATAGTGACAGAGATCCCTAGTCGGGGAAGACTAGGGACAAAACTTAGCTGCCTTTTCCCCTCAGCCCCATCCTCTGCCATGAGGTGGGGACTCCGCTGCTTAATCACATAAACAATCCCATGCTACTGAGTCACCCTGTCAGTGTCTGATGCCCATACACAAGAAATAGCCTGTGTGAAATGCCATAATGACTCATAGATACTCAATTTCTGACTGTTGGATTATTACTGCTTTTAGAAATTTAAGGAATAATAGCCATTGATGCCAACAGCTTTAGGACTTTATAGCCAACCAGGTGAAAAAGATTTGCAGGGGGGATTTTGAACTTTTTTGTCAACTGTTTCATTAGGATAGAGTCTATGTGAGTTCTATTGCTAGCAATCTGGAGACTATCGGCATTAAGTCACTAAAAAGTGTCAAGTATACATATTTCCAAAATTGGTGCTAATCTTAGATTGTTAAGTCCTTGCTTTTGGCATAAGCAGTAAGAAGAAACCTTGAGCTTTGAAAAGTTTCTTTTCCAATTGTGCTTTTACAGGCACAGTTGGACAAAATATCTGGCTCCTTGCACCAAAAAACTATCCAATAAGCAAAAATGGTGAAATAGCTTTTTAAAATTTTTGTCCTTATTTCTATCATTCATTTATTCATTCATTCTGACTTACTGACCACATAACATGAACAATATGCAGTACTAGAAATATAGAATGATAAAGACAAGTTTTTGTCCTTGGGAAGTGCGAAGCTGGTTCAGAAAAACAGATGGGATTATTTAATTTTGTGATGGAGAAAATTATTGAGAGTGAAACATGATTCTGAGAAAAGTGAGGCACTGATCCAAAGAAGAAGGAACAGAGAGATTACAGAGTACCCAAGGAGACGGGTTGCTGGGATGGGCCACACAGAAACTGGGAAGAGGAGCAGGGAGCAGAGAATCTCCTTCTGCCGCTGAGATCCTGCCTAATGCCTGCAGGCTTTCAGAGTCACATGACCTGGAAAGAATCTACAGGGGGAAAAGAAAAGCAGGCAAGACAAACCACAGCCTATCCTGAGAGTCAGTGTGATGTCTGGGCTGAAGAGAGTGACGCAGAGAGATGCTAAGGGCAGAAGTCAAACTCCTCAGCTAATGTTAGGAATAAGTTTCCAGAAACATTAAGAAGGAATTAAAATACCTTTAGCCAACTAACTTTCACTGTCTCTCCCTCTTTTCCTCCCCCCCTTCCTTATTTCCTTCCTTCCTTTTTTCTTTAGTTCTGGGAGGGATACTCAAGGCTTCCTGCATGCTAGGCAAGTGTCCTACCACTGAGCTATATCCATATCTTATCTTGATTTTTAATGATGACCTTGGGCAGGAATAGGAGCTTTTAATCCTTTAATACTCCAACAGAGAATAAACTGTGGATCTTTATGTCATCTCCAGCTTTGACAAAAGTTAGTTACATGATCTCAAACAAGGCACTGCATCTCCACAGAGCCCAGTTTCCTCATATCTAAAAAATAGATGCTGGGTTACCATTTCTTTCGGTCTTAAATTCAATTTCAAGGCACTGAAAGGGCCTTTTCTATTACAGATTCCTTCTGAGTTATTTCTGTAATCCACCAAAAAGGACTTGGGCTATACTACATTTTAAGAAGTAACTCACCTTAAGCCTTAAACTGATAACAGATTTTATTTTGATTCATTGTTATTAATAGTTTGACACTAATACTGAATGCACTGTGACCATGTTTGGATGTATCCAAGCTGGGACTTTTATAGTGTGAGTTAAAACTGTGGTTGGCCTAGGCCCTTAGCTGCTACTCAGCCAAGTTTCTCGTCCTTTATTCTTTCCTTATATGTCTTTCCTTTTAGCTCTGTTCTGTTTGCCCTATTCAGACACACTTGTTAAAAACCCTTTGGAGTCAGGAGGAGGCTCGGTTCTTGCATGAGGAAAGTCAAGGTCTAATTCTCATCATTTGGGTTGGAGAGTAGATTAAATTGTTGGGGGGCAGTAGAGAGAAGGGGAAAGATTGTAGGGAAGGAAATGTGTACATAAGAGTTCTCAATGCTGAATCTAAAGTTGGTACCAGCCAGGTCTAGAGAAATAGGCCAGGTTCCTAAGCATCTCAAGGTGCTGTGAGACCCACAAGAAACACCTCTGGAATCTTCTCAAAAACTAAGCCTGATCCAAAGGCTATTGGCCCCCTTTCAATTGGTTCATGTCTCAGTGTGGCCTCTACTTGTGTGGATTTAAAGAGCAGCATCAGGGCAGCCTGAAAATTGGGTTTATTGGTCCTAGCTACTTAGTAGATGGCTCAGGGAAGCTTTTGAAAGATACTTACTCCCCAGTCCTACTTCCAGAGATTCTGAATTACTTAGTCTGGGAAAGATCAATATATTTTTAAATGCATTCCCCAGATGATTCATGTGCACAATGAAGGCTGAAAATCCCTCTTTTAGAACCTCAGTACTATAGATTTACTTTCCAATTATCCATTGAAGAGAAAGTATGGTCACAGCAGAGGTTACACATTAGTGGCCTGTGGTTAGAATGTAGCCTGCAGATAGATAGATGATAGATAGATAGATAGGTAGATAGATAGGTAAATTGATTTTAGGAAGGATTAGTAAAACTATAAACATTCCCCAAAGTCAGGGATAGTGACTTCACCCACATTTAGAAAACAAAAAGAGTGTGTGTGAGAGGGAATGAAGTCAAATATTTCTGGCTTTCCTTCCCATGCTGATATTAGTGAATATGTAGAAGTTTTCTTTATAGAAACTGATTAACACTTTGATTTCAAACTTTCAATACAAAGAATGGGTCTAATTCACTATTTGATCATTGCTATTGACTAACTGTGTGTGTCCCCTAAATTTGTGCCTTGAAACTCTGGTCACCAATGCAATAAAGGTAGTAGATAGAGCCAATGAGAAGTGACTGGGGCATGGATGTGACTAGTGCCCTTATAAAAAGCAACTCCAGAGAGCTGCCTTCATTTCTGTCACACAAGAACATAGCTAAAAGGCACTGTCTGTAGACTAGAAAGCAGGCCCTTACCAGAAGCCAAACCTCCTGGCACCTTGATCTCAAACATCTCATCCTCTGGCGACATCAGCAATAAATTTCTGTTGTTTATAAATATCCCAGTTTATGATATTTTGTTATACAGTCTCAATAGACTAAGATAGTGTCTGTTTCTAAAACAGATATTTATTATCATAGTCTTAGGACCAAGATACCTTCACATATATTTTAATTCCCAACCCTGCCTTTATACCACTATTCCTGAATGCAAAGCAAGTGATATCATACAACCCAACGAATAGGTAATGGGTCAAGTTCATTTTCAGCTCCATTCTTTTCACATTTATAGGCTGAGCTATAAGATCTGAAAATTCCCTTGGCAATAACATTTTACTTCTAGTGGTTAAAGCTCAAAGTAATAATAGTCTGGATTAGCTGTACACTTTCAAACCATAAAAACTGGTCCATGCTTGTGGTCAGGGCTTCTATTTCTGATTCCTTTGGAGGGTGTGACAAGGGTCAAATCAATCTTCTCTTAATCCTTTAACTCAGTGTGCACCTGTCCACAGTGGAAAGGATATATGAAGCCCACAGACTTCCAGATTTGAATATGGTGGACAGGAAATGTTCTGGGCTCCCTTCTGGGACATCATGCCCTGAGCATCTTATTCTTCCAGAGCTCATTTATCCTGAACAATCAAGTAATGGAAAAAGGGCTGAGAATACAATATACTATTTGTTTCTTCCTTGTTTGTTTCTTAAGTCTTAAAACACAAGAGTTTGGTAATGAAGTCAGTATACCAGGATCTTATTTTGGAGTATGGTTTCTCTAACAGTGTCTACTCTGTTATGGTTTATGTCTAGGTATCCCCACCATGTGATCATTGGTGGGACAGTTGGGTTATAAAAGTGACAGCTGACTCATTGTCTGGAGGTGGGGACTGGTCAGAAAAGGCAGGTCATTGTGGGCTTGTGCTGCAAGGTTATATTGCCCTTCCCACCTCCTGCCTGGACTCTCTGCCTCCTGACAGCAGCGAAGTGAGCAGTTTTTCTCCTGCCGTGCCCCCTACCATGCTGTCCTGCCTTGAAGCCGGCTGACTCTGGACTGACATGTGAGCCCAAATAAACCTCTCCTCCTTTAAATTGTGTCAGGTATTTTGTCCCAGTGATAAAGAAAGTGATTAGGACACACCCCGTCCTCTAGAACAGACAGGGCTGGAGCCTATGCAATTATCCTTCAGATTCATATATTTTTAATACAGTATTGCCTATATTGTGGGACCTTTAGAAGG
>RJWM01037271.1:0-17574 GCA_004363535.1 Dasyprocta punctata
AGATAGTTCTTTTTCCATCAGCACATATATCACATAGGCAACCAGATCATCTTTCTTTTCTATATTTGGTGTCATCAAGAAGCTCCAATTGACTGAATATATTGTGTTAGCACCGAATCTTATTGGCAAGAACTTTATTTGACAACCTCCTCATTCCTCACCCTACCATCTGTTTTTCTTGGTTCTTAGTCATAAAGGAAAAAAAAAAATGAATCCTTTGCAACACCCATATAAAATTAACCTAATGCCAGATTTACATTGACTTCAGAGAATACTCAGCCTTTGCATTCTTACCCAGGGTGGGCGAGGAAAATGTGAAAATGATGCAGAGAACTATGTAAATGAAACAGAGTCACCATTGGGAGCCGAGGCAGATGCTTTGCTACCCTCTGGGTTCCAGTGAACCACAGCCAAACACTCTCACATATGGAAATGCATTGCAAAGTTAGTTATTTTTAAGCACAGATTGGAAGTACAAACTGACTCTCAGTAATGTACTCTAGTAGGTGATGGTTTCACATACTGTCTTTTTCATTTGACAGTAGATGTATAATGCAGATCAAATTTGCCCTTGTAAATCTAGCAATCATTAAGATTGTTATTACCTTATTTATCCATGACTTAATTGCAACCAACACATTGTTCTTTATTTATACCTAATAGCTCTTTTCTCCTCTTTCTAATGCCTTCATACCCTAAATATATTATTACTTTGTATGTGTTCAGTCTTTATGAACACAGGCTGTACAATATAAATGGTAATTTTTCATATGGGATGTGTAACTATTTCAGATTCATTCAAACACCAGAGAGTTAATTAAGAATGTCAATGCCCTTTTACTGTGCTTAGATTAAGATATCACCTTGACTTTCTGGAAGCTTCTACTCCCTTAAATAGGGAATATACCTTTCAAGTGTGTGTATTCTTTTCTTCACATTAACTAAAAAATTCAACAATAGTAGTTGCTGTGAGTTTAGTATGATCTTCATAGTTAGAAATTCAGACTCAATCCCACTGTCAATACTAAAAAACACAAGCTGATCTCATGAATGACAACATCTGGAGATGTCTTATCTCCAACCATATGTATCCCACCGTGCTTTTGCTTAATTGCTCATAAATTTGTGCCATAATGGAAATACGCTGAGGACAGAGTATATTTCTATTAATCTTTATTGGCTTCTTTAAGCAAGTCCAATATTTGGCACATAGAATACACTCAAGAAATATTTTTTCTTGAATAAGAGAAACTAACTTAATTAAACTTTTAAGTATCTGCCTTTCACTCACCCATGGTCTTTATTAAATCAGTTTTGTGGTCCTCTCATATTCTGTGTGCATTACATTACTTTACATGCTAACAGAATTCTCTTTGTTGTTTTCCCTCTTGAGGAGAAGCATTTGATCAAAAAATCTACAATTACAAACACATATTTATCATTCTGACAAAAGAACATTACTATTCCATTCAGACAGCAACCTTTGTAGCTGAGAGTTACAATAGAGTTCTCCAAAAAAACAGTCCACATCAGTTACAGTCAGGCCAATTGAGGAGTTATTGGAAATATTTTCATAATGGTTGTTTTTGTGATGGTGATAATTGTTGGACAAAGCATTTATGATTTTCTGCAATCTCAACTATGTTAGAAAACTTAGTAACTTTATATGAATGGTTATCACTTTCTTTCAGGCATTCATTGTAAGCTTCATTGATTCTTTTCATGACTTATTAATCCGGGGACATTTATATTAAGTGAAAAAACTCATATTTGACTATTATATCTTATGGAATGGTTTTCAAAAAGTTTTATGAAAGAATGTATAGATTATATATTGACAAAATTTTGTGTGCACTTATTCACACAAATGTGACTTGTGTCAAAAAGTTTCTGAACCACTCATAACTGCTGTTTAAACCAGAGTTAATATTATTTAACATTAACATACTGAAGGCATTTATATAAATATAGAACTTACATTTTATGTATTATTTTAACTAGGATGGAAATAGAATAAACTAGACAATAATGATGAAGACCTGGGGCATTGATGAGTTGAAGTAATATTCATAAAATAGTAAAATAAGCCCTCACTCTCAGCGAGAAACAAGATGCTAAGATTTCACTGTGTAATTGGCTTCAGAGTGGTCTGAAAACGAGCAGTGCAGTCTGTTCCATGAAGAACAGCAACAAGACAGGAAGTCATTCCTAGAAGGATGGAAGATAGGAGAATGATACTCTTCCAGCAGAACTGGAATGATCCCAGAAATAAAGTACAGCTCAGCTGTATGCAAAAAGACTGCAATAATGAGAAATGCAACATAAATGAAAGTCCTCAGCACAGTCAGTGAAAATCCTTATTACTAGACCTAGTCTAGAAAGTCAAGTTGAATTAGAAATTTTTTAGCCTTCTCCAAATTTTCAGATTTGGAAGAGGTAAGCAGATAGAAAAAAATTTAAATGATTACAGAGAGGAGAGTGCAAGCTATGCAGGGGTCCAGACTCGAATCCAGATCTGCACTCACTATATTTGCAGCCTCTGGTCTCCCTGTACTCTATCAAAGTTATGAAAAACTGAGAACATTTAAAACAGAGGAGACAAAGAGTATAAGATTTTCATGGATTTCTATTTTTCTGTAAAAGAATATAAAACAGTACCTTTAGTAGGCTGGTGTGTTCGTTTTAAGAAAGAAATAAAGAATCATGAATTTTCTATACTGTACAAAAAAGTGGAAATTTGAAAAAAGAAAAAATTTGTCCTGAAGGAGAACAATGATGACGGAAACAAAATTGTCACTGTTCTTAACTTATCAAGAGATTCACCTTAGTACCTGGAGAAATAATGAGAGGGAGGGAGGGACGGAGGGAGAGAGAGAGAGAGAGAGAGAGAGAAAGGAGAGGGGGGAGAGGAGAGGAGGGGAAAGGAGAGGAGAGGAGAGGATGGAAGAGAAGGGAAGGGAAGCGAAGGGAGAAGGAAAGGGGAGGGAAGGAAAGA
Source organism: Dasyprocta punctata (assembly GCA_004363535.1). Classification (NCBI taxonomy): domain Eukaryota; kingdom Metazoa; phylum Chordata; class Mammalia; order Rodentia; family Dasyproctidae; genus Dasyprocta; species Dasyprocta punctata. The sequence continues at coordinate 2,996 of RJWM01037271.1, forward strand.
GAGAAGAGAAGACAAGAGAAGAGAAGAGAGAAGGGAGGAGTGGAGAGGGTGGAAGGGGAGGAAGGGAGGGCAGGGGAGAGGAGAAGAGAGGAGAGGAGGAAGAGATCTTTATTATCACATTTTTGTTATGACTTCTTTTAAAAAGTCTTTCCTTTGGAATATAAAAATAAAAAAAATAATGCTTTGAAAAGAAGCATTGTAACAGTATTGGTGAAATTATCCCCTTCTGTATCTTTCCCCACTTAAGAGCTTAATCCTCAAAAATCAACCCACAACTATTATATCTTCCTATGCAGATACTTAGAAATCATTGTGTGTGACATGCAAATAATTTGGAAACCAGAAATTTAATGACATTTTGAGTCTATGAAAAGTTTAATGAAAATAGAGTCTACTGTGAAGAACACATTACTTTGTGCTCAATAGAAGTAGGGAGGCTAAACAATATATTAAAATTAGCCATTTCAAAAATATCACTGATTTAGAAAATCAGTGTGTGTGTGTGTGTGTGTGTGTGTGTGTGTGTGTGTGTGTAGAAACTCAGTATGTCTCACAACTCACTTATCTGAAACATATGAATAAATCTATACTGACCATCCAATTTAAGCTCTGCAAGAAACAATACATATATGGAAATAGCAGAAAGAAAACTAGAGACAGGAGAACCTCTGAAATTTCAAAGGAATCATGAATTTGTTGTGAGTTTATAAACATTTTATAAGCTGATAAATTTGCTTGCCCTTTTTGCCAGCTGACATGAATTTTCTCTGCCATCTGCAATCACAAAGATGCAAATATGAGAGCTTCATTTGGATGCAAAAAAATGAATCTAGGTCATTAAATAATTTATGCTATTTGGGCACATTCACACCCTTCTGAACTCTAAAGGAGGGAGTTCAATTCCTTGCTTAGGTGTTTGACTTTAGTGCATGATCCTTGAGCCAGTATCTTAAATTGCCTGAGCCTATTTCATCTTCTGTAAAAAGAGAAGCAACAAAATCTACTTCACTATACTTATACATGTTTGAATGAATAACAATAGTGTAAATTATATAGCATGAATGGAAAAAAGTATCATAAAAGTTCAAGGTTTAGGGAATTAATCATGGCATCCAAAATTAATTATTTTCTTACCTGGGAGGACACTTGAGTCTATTCCTAAAATATGAGTGCATTCTGGCATATGAATTGCCCCTGCTGACCTATGAAAAGATAATAATTACAACAGTAAGAAAAATTTTCATTCATTCAGTAAATTTTTAAACACTAGGCAGCAAGTAATATATTAATTACGGTGTGCAATGATGAATGAAATAGGTACACTTACTACCCTGGTAGAAGTCACATGTAATAGTGAATCCATTTATACAGTATTTAATTATGCTTTTGTTTTATAAGACAATTTCTTTAACAAATGAATAACAATAAGCAAATTCTTACAGACCAGATCAATATGAACAATTACTCTGCTTTAGGTCAAGACCCCATTCTTCCTTGGTTACCAGGGGTTTGGAGACTGAGATTTATGATTTAATTATCATCTACCAGTATCAATGTTTTTACACTTAGTCTTTCTTGCCTAGACCCAGGTCTTGCATATTCAGATCTTAAAGTATCTATTTTTACCACAAAAGGCAACTGCAGATGAACTGAAATTTTGTTTCTCACAGGCTAAACATTCTGAAAGTTATTCTCAAAGTTAAGAAAGGCTGAGCACCTATATTAAGAAGCAGTATAAGTGAGTGATTTGCACCCTCCACAAAGCATCTAAAGGCAAGTCCCCATGTCACCACCTCACTATAGAGTTCTTACTATGATAGGCCATGACCAGTTTTCACTGGGAGTTCTGACCAAATGCCAAACTGCCTCAAGATGCAGTCTAACTACCAAACCATTTTATAAGAATTTTACTTACATTATCTTTCCCATGAGAAATAAGCTTTCCCAGGAAAGATTCCATTTTCATTTAGGCCTATGAACAATTCACAAAATCATAGAAAATGTGACATTCAATTCTTTTCTTTGGGTTAGATCTTCAACGGTGTAACAATAATAATAAGTTTGTGTGCATGTGCATATTTTGAAAAATTTAATTTTCCCTGCAAACTTTGAAGCTAGATAGAATTGGACAAAATCAGATCATTTGTCTTTGTAGTACACCAAAAGACAGATTCAAAGGATAGAAAGACATTGCAGCTAATTTATAGTTCTTCAGAATCAACCTACTAGTACAAGTTCATCAAGATCAACTGAATACGACTGAATATTGTCAGATCAACTTAGGTTCAACAGTGCTGACAGGACAAATCTCAAACTTAATAATTATGACTTTGAGTTGAAGAGTTAAGAGAATTGATCTTAAATTTACCTCAGCAAAACCTCAATTTGCTGTAAATTAAAAGAATGTAGTTTCTGTTTATACCTGTTCTGATTGATAAAAGACTAAACAAGAATTTTTTTTTTTCCTAGCTAGGATTTTCCTATTTTCTTTTTATAACAAGTACCTAGATGAATCTATGAGTCATCTGATCCATGATTCAGGTTGTTGTTTTGCTTTGAATTCCTTAATCTATCAATGAAGGTGGCTAAAGAAGCCATCTTATCCATTATCAATAAACACACACATGCACACACACAAACACAAAGAGTTACTTTATTCCTGGGATAAAATGTGGTTCATAATTTTGAAATAAAAGTTAGATTTGAGAAGTAAAATAAAGATGTGCTTAAGCAGGAACTATGGGACTAGATTTCCTCCGTTCAGTCTACCCGCCTAATTTGTTAGGTATATGGAATTAGGCAATCATTTGGTTTCTTATCAACAAAATTAGGATGATCATAATGTTTACCTCAAAATTTGTTATTAGTTTTAACATTTAAAAAGCCCTTAAGAAGATGCCTGCATCAGATTTACTTTATAAACTTGTCTTTTAAAATAAATAATACACTGACAATTTTCTTAGGTGACTCATAATTGGGTTCAAGATCCAAATGAAAACAAAATGAAACACAAAACTTTAAAATATTTTGAATAAGAATAGTGTCATTAAAATGAGTAAATGACCTTTCTTACAATGATCACTTAGAAGAAAACATTAATTTGAATGTATAAGTAAGCAGAGACATGTTTTTTAAAAGATAGTTCATTTCTCTCAAATCCCACTGTGAATGATGACCTAATTCTGTCTGCTAATCATATCAAAGATATTGTTTGTGTTGTTTAAATTCCCCTAGAACAGGAAGGGAGCTTTGAAATTAGAAAAGTGAGATCTAGTACATCAGACAATAAAGGTTTCTTCATTTTCAATCTATTATAATGTCATTTTCTTTGAAGCTAAAGTAAAAATAAGCATAGCTATTAAGAGTCAAGGATAGCATTTATGGCAAATGACTAGAAGCATAGAAAACTAGAATTACTTAGCTATTGTAAATTTGTATGCTTAACATTATGCACAAAACTTTCTTTTAAAAAATATGTTGTAAACCTCAATTTATGTGAGTTAAAAAAATACTGGAATGTCAGTGTCAATTCCAAAGAATAAACACTGAGGAAACTTATTCTAAATTTTATTTGTGAGGAATTAGGTAATCTGGCATATTTATTTATTTATTTATTTATTTATTTTTTTTGTGGCACCAGGAATCGAACTCACAACCTCGCACCTGCCAGGGCAGGCACTTAAGCCACTGAGCCAACCTCCTGGCCCTAGTTTTTTAAGGCAGGGTCGCATTATGTAGCTCAGGCCACTCTTGCGCTCGCGTTGTAGCCCAAGCCGGCCTTGAACTCACAACGCTCCTCCTACCTCAGCCTCCCGAGTGCTGGGATTAAAGGCGTGCGCCACCACGCCCGGCTATCTGGCATATTTAATATTTTAATGTCTTAGAATATATTTTCCCAAGGCCAGAAAAACAGCTGGGAAGATTTTGTTGTTGTTTTTGTTTCTCAGTGGATGGGAAAATTGTTTTGCTTATTACCCAATCGTGTTTTCTTCACTTTTATATTATTTTAAAGAAAATTTAATTTAATGATTTATTTTATATATTAACCTGTGATTTTATCATTGACAGAGTCAGATTTAATAGGCACATTGTAAAATGTAGTAATAATATGTATACTCTATCATAAAAAGCTATCAACAAACGAAGACTATGCAAAAAGAAAACATGACTTTGTAATCACAATGAGAAAAAGTCTAAGTGTATTTAGCAATTGCTCATTTTCCTAATGAACTTCCTTCATGTTAAAATACAAATCTCTGGACTGAGTAAAGTTAGCAATATCCACATCATCTCCTATCACTCACTCTGCTCCCTTCATTTGCTTTGCCACAGCACACTTGGGCTTCATTGCTTTTCTTGAATTCACCAAAATTCTCCCTCCATTATTTATGGTTCTCCAATAAAAAGAACCAAAAGAACCAGCAGGATGTGCGTGTGTGTGTGTGTGTGTGTGTGTGTGAGAGAGAGAGAGAGAGAGAGAGAGACAGAGACAGAGAGAGAGAGAGAAAGAGACAGAGAAAGAGAGAGAGAGAAATGTTTTTTAAAGAATTGGTTTCTGTGATTGTGGAGACACAAATCTAAAATCTGCAAGTTAAACCAACAAACTGGAAATACAGTGAAGCATTATAATGTTTATGTTAAAGGAATTCAGTCAGCAAGATTCCATCTTGCTTAGGTGGAGACCAGTCTTTAATGCATTCAAACCTGAAATGTACAGGACAAGACCCACCCACATTCATCGTTGAGTAGGATAATCTATGTGAAAAAATTAAATCAACAAATTTAAATGTTAATCTTATCTAAAAATGCACCTTCGTAACAGTAGCCATCGACAGTGAACATTTTTTCATGTATTTATTGTTTATTTGTACTTCTTCTGAGAAGTTTCTATTCATTTCAGTTGCTCAATTTTTGACTGAGTCTTTTATTTTGGAAGAACCTAATTCTATTTAGTTCCATATATATATTCTAGATATTCACTGATAAAATTGTCCCTTAAACTATAGGCCATCTCTTCACTCTATTGGTTGCATCCTTTACTGTGCGTAAACTTTTAAATTCATGTAATTCTGTTTGTTAATCTTGATGCTATTCCTTATACAGTTGAGTTTTTGTTCAGAGAGTCCTTGTCTATGCCTACAACTTCAAGAGTTTTACCTATCTTTTCTTCCAACAGATCAAGTGTTTCTGTTTCCATATTTAGACTTCTGATCTATTTTGATTTTAGTTTCCTACATGATGAGAGATGTAGGTCTACCTTCAAACTTATATATGTGGGTAGTCTGTTTTCCCAGCATCACTTGCTAAAGTGGTTCTTTTTCCTCCAGCATATTTTTTGTCCCTAGGTCAAACATTGGACGGATAAATATGCCTGGGTATGTTTCTGCATCCTCTGTTCTGTTCCATTAATCCACAGTCTGTTTTTATGTCAGTACCATGCTGTTTTTTCACTGTAGATTTAATATAACTTGAAGTTCAGGATTGTGATGCCTTCTGCTTTGCTCTTGCTGTTCAGAGATTCCTGAAAAAATATAAATAGAAATTCCATTTGACCCAGCTCTTCCCCTATTTTATATCTTCTCAAAAGAGTTAAAGACATCATATTACTGTGCTACATGCACATTTATGTTCATAGCAGTGCACCTCATAATAGCAGCTATATGTCCTATCAGCCTATATATTCATCAACAGATGAATGGATAAAGTAAATCTGCTATTTACACACAATAGAGCAGTATTCTGCTATAAAGAAGTATAAATTTGTGTCATTTATAGGAAAAAGATGTAATTTCAGTCCATAATGATAAGTGAAATAAATTACACACACAGTCTAAATATCACATGATTTTTTCTATAAGAGGAACCTGAAGTGTGCATAAAATAGAGAGCAAAATAAAGGCTAACAATAGGAAACATCTTTTGCATATAGGAAGAGGACCAAGAGACAAAGTAAGGAAAGAGAAAAGAGAGGCAAAGGAAATTTTAAAAAGTATTAAAATGTAATTTGAACGTGAACCAACTCCCACTGCCCACAGTGAATATGCTCAGTACACATGCGAACATATACTAATAAAAATTAAAGCTTGAAAAAATTCAGAAGAAAGAATTGGCCCCGCAGTCTCCAAGTCTTCCTTCAATTTTGTATCCTGTCCTAAATTAGCTTCTGCCAGTAGCTCCAGACCCATATGCACATACTCAGTGTCTGAAACAAGTAATAAAACATTTTATCATTTTATTCCTTTAGAAAACACTTCATGGTTTGCTTGAATTGAAATAATTTGGATTAGATACCTATGTCTGTATCAATCTCTGTGTTTTTCAAAGAGACTGTGCTCAAATAAACAAAGCCCATGTCAGAGTCTAACTACTGTGACTGGGCAGTGAGCCAGCTTTATTAAAGCTGCATTATCTCGGAGCAATAAAGAAGTGATTGTTTCTTAAATAAACTCATTTATTTTAGAATAATTCTAGATTACCACAAAAAAATGAAGATATACTACAGAAAGTTTTATGTATCCTCTCCCCAGTTTCACTATTACAAACATTCTGCATGAGTATGGTTAATTGGTTAAAATTAATGAGCCAATATTTATATATCATTATAAACTGGAATCCAAGCTTTATTTAGATTGCCTATGTTTAAACCATCCAAGTCACCACACCCTTACATGTAGTCATCATTCTTCCTTAGGTTACACTTGGCTGCAAAGTTTTTTGAGTCTTTTTTGGACAACCTTGACAGTTTTAAAGAGTAATTATCAAATACTTGACAGAATAAATTTCAAGTAGGATTTGTTTATTTTTTTTCATCATTAGACTCTAGCTATGTGTTTGAGGGCAGAACATCACAGAAGCAAATTGCTATTTCAAAATATCACATCAAGGGCATACAGTATTGTCAAAACTTAATATTACTTCTATTAACCTTGATCACCTGCCTCAGACTCTGCTTCTGCACTGCAAAGTTACTTTATTTCTCCCCAATTCTATTCTCACTTTCCAGAAGAAAGGTACGATGCATCCCATACTTAAGGAGTTAGGATTTATGCTGTGCCTCCTTAATTGGAGAGAATCTTCATAAAGTATTTGGTTTTCTGAGTAAGATACTTGTCTATTCTTCCCAATGTAATTATTTATTTATTTGTTTGCTTGCTTATTCACATCAGCATAGTCTCATGGATATTTATTTTATGCATGGGGCTATAATCCAGTATTACATTATTTATTTTATTCCTTATATTTTCTAGCTTTGGCTGCTGGAATCTCAGTCAGTTGCCTCCTGTGTTCCTTGATGTACCTCCAAAGTTGTGAGATTTCTTTTTCTTTAGAGCACTTTATTATTTTCTGACACTGTAAGATGTTCTAGCAATGGATTTTAAGGATAATGATAAAAAAAAGGTGAATGACTGTGCAAGAACAAATGAGGCCAACTATAGGTAGCAAAGTCTTAATAAATAAGCCAAGATGTCTGAACAAACTTAAGATTCTATTCTATGTATAAAATGTTTTTTTTTAATGTTTCATCCCCAAATTTCTAACCAAATTTCTAAGGTTACATATGCCTTGACTTACAAAAGTACTTTAAGAAAAGTCTTTACATAATTAAACATTGAGGATAATATTCCAACTCTACTGCTAAGATCCACATATATGAAATGTGCTTCATTCAGTTCACATATCCAATTCGGTGGTTAATACAGAAGATGTCAAGTGGGAAGTTGTTTGCCTAAAGGCAGTAAAAAAACAAATTTGCCTTACAGAATTCAGTTTTCACATAATTCAAATATTTCCTTTTTGAAAATATTGTATTCTGTGCCACACCCAAAATTATGGATTAATACAGCTTGATAAAAACTACCCATTTTATTGCATCAGTCTCCCTAAAAGATTTTCTTCTCTGGATCCTAGTGTACAAATGCTTAGCACAGTAAAGCAAAGATAAGGCAGAAAATGAGAAACATACTCTGCCAACACTAGAGAATTTTTTTTTGAGGTACTGGGGATCAAACTCACAACCTCATGCCTGCCAGGCAGGTGCTTAGGCCACTGAGCCAGCCTCCCACTGAGTCTAACCCTAACCCTAACCCTAACCCTAACCCTAACCCTAACCCTTCTGCCAACACTGGTTACGTGGAGTGTGATGAACTTGATCTTCATCATTTCTCTAGAACCCTGCCCCTCCTGTGTGTCTACATCTAGTCATTTACTGTTTCCTGTAAATGATCCAGTCTGTAAAATGACTATTTTAGCCCTGGCATAGTGGTGCGTATCTGTTATCCCAGTACTCAGGAGGCTGAGGCAAGAGGATCGTTGTGAGTTCAAGACCAGCCTGAACTACATAATGAGACACTGTCTCAAAACAAAACAAAACAATAAAATGACTATTTTTCCTGCTAGCAACCCTTCAATCTAAAGAAATATTCACTTCATATTTTATATTTATAGTCTTAGGCACTATTAGTCCTTAGAAAATATCCATCATCCACAATCAACATTTTCTAGCATAATGACAAGCATAGTTTTTCACTGTTAAAAATATTATTGCTTAACATAATTTCCTGCTGAATTCTTAACATTATTTATTATTTGGGAGGATGGAGAACGAGCAGAGGCACAATGTGCCTTGGATTACTAGTCAGTGTGATTGTTTTCACAGAAATTTCTGTGCTCTCTGGCAGGGTTGTTAAGGTCAGTTTATATTTCATTCTCACAATTGCATGGCTCTCTTTGGTCATATCTTCCCAGTATCACCCACCTGAAGATTTATAGCCACTCTTATAGCCTCACTACAAAATTCATGTTCTAAGCTTTTCCTCTCTTTTGTATTTTGTTTCTCAGTGTCTTTACATAAAACCCTGCATGATTTCTTACTGCTTTCCACTCTCTCTGATTGGTATCTGTTGATAGTTTCCTCTAAGTTACTGACTTCAACTATTCTTTATCTCTCTACTTTTTCCTTGACACAGGGTCTCACTGTGCAATTCAGACTGACCTTAAACTCACTATGTAGCCCATCCTGGCATCAAACACACAGTGATCCTCCTGCCTCAACCTCCTGAGGACTGAGATTATAGGCATGCACCACCCTGATTAACCAAATTTGGTTGTTGAATTGCTTCCTACCATCACTTTTCACCACAGCTTCCCTCATATTCTATGAGGAGGAATTGCCATATAGAAATACATCCAGGTATCAGAACTGACTATGCTATTTCACAGGTTCTTTTTCTATCATGCCATTTCTTCTCCTTGGAATGTATCACCTGAAACAAAACCATCAAAATCTCCACTTATTATTGTTGTGTGTTTACAGGCTTACATCTACCACTGCATCCTGCTTCCTCTTCCTTTAAAATTTCTTCATTATTATATTTTAAGTGTCTAACAAAGAGCATAGCACCTACCAGACACATCATAAGTGGCTATCAAATGGATAATTGAATACAGTCCATAATTGTAAAAATATGTAAACCAAGATCAATCTTATGAATATGAGAAAGGTTATAATAACAGTATGATACAAGTAATTATATATATAATATGCATATTACATATACTTAGTTATCAAAACAAATATTGACAGTTATATTTATAGTAGGTTGAACACTGTCCTCCCAAACTTCATTCCTACCTGGAAGCTTAGACTGTAACCTTATTTGGGAATAGGGGCTTTGCTGATGTAATTAGTTTTCTTAAGAGGAAGTCATGTGGATTGGGGCTGGGGTGTCCTAAGTCAGTGAAATAATTTCCTTAAACAAGGGCAAGAGATATGGAGCTAGAAAAAAGGGGCATAGGAAAAGAGTAGAGACTGGACCAATGCAATTATAAGTCAAAGAACAGTAAGGAAATCCTGGGAAACTCCACAAGCTGATAAAGGAAAGAAGAAATCTTTCTCTAAAGCCTTCAGAGGAAACTTGGTCATGTTGACACCTTGATTTTGCATTCCTAGTCTTCAGAAGCATGAAGGAATAATTTTTGTCGATTTAATCACATCACCCAGTATCCTTTATAAAACATATACAATTGCTAAAAGATATTTTAAATGAATTATTATATTTGAAGCATATTAATATTTGCAACATTTTTGTCATTTCAAGCATAAATGACTATGTTGACTGATTTCTTTGGTGATTTGTACAGGCTAGCTCTCAAACTTCACTTGAATCTTGTATCAAATTCCTTATAATACAGACATTCTAGCTTCTTTTCCTAAAAGCTACAGTTTTTAAATCCTCCACTGAGACTGGAAGTCATCGTTTTTTCCTTCCCATAGATCTTTTACCATTGGCTCCCTGCTGTCCCTGTCTTAAAAATCTTTCATATATGTATATCTATGTATTGTATGTATATTTATTGGTCATAGTTCTTTTCTGAATAACACTTTTAAGACTCAACTTCCTTCCCAGAGCTTCTTTTATTCCTTTCCTTACTTCAGTAACCGACTTCTTAGTTAAAGCAATTGCTATTACTTTTTCCACAATACCACTAACTATTCTATGCTTAAAAGGCTTAAGTACTGCCAGTGAAATGATGATAACAAAAGAGAATTAAAAGAGAGAAATGTGTGGAAACTAGAAATTTTATCAAGACTTGCTAGAGATCACAATTTTGAGAGACCTGTCATCTTTATCAGCATGATTGTGACAAATATCACTTATGACAATGGAGGTATTGGCAATCTTGTTGTACTTCAAATATGAAACTCACAGAGAGTGTGGTAATGTGAGAGAAATCAAGGGCTTAAATAGACTTCTACTGTGTTAATGGTGGGTGATATGTCTACACCAGCACTCTTGTTCAGGAAAATAAAAGGTAAGATCAAATATAAAGAAACATCATGATAAAAACGTTAAAGAGTGCATGGAGGAGTGAGCAACTGGGGTTGTAAATACATATATATGTATAACAATTGAGCATTTGTGCATTTGGGTTTATGGATATTTCATGAACCACTGAAAGACGGCATCAGAATTATCAGAAGAAAAGACTAAGATTGGGCACTTTTACAGATTCCTCATTGAGCGCATTGTGATGACATATTGACACTGTTTGCAAAAAGAACATGGATTCATCAGGAATCCAATTTGTTGAAGGTTAATAACATTTAGCATTTGACTTAAGAGGTCTGTTAGCACGGGTTTTAGAAAATGTATGGATAATTTAGACACTGATGAAGGGAAGCTAAAGAATGCCAAATTTAGTTGTTGCTCCTTCAATGAACAGTTTCTGCTAAGACAAGATTGTATCAAGTTTCTGAGTATTGTTATTAGGAAGAAGATGGAACCTTACAACCACTGTGTTTTCTCAAAAGGAGAACCTAGACATGCTATTAACATTTTCACATTTTGAAACAGGGTTTGTATTTGTTTCCTTACATTCTGTTGAGAAAAAGGCTTGATCTCCAATTTTCCCCCTGGAATCACAAAAAAATGCTCTTAAACTGCACAGTAAAAGTTGAAATTGATAGGATTCAAGATTTGTGTGTTTAACAAGTTAATAATTACCTAGACATAACAATACTGGTTAAATCTGTACAAAGAATTTATACCATTTTCAATTGCTTATAAACAAAATATCATGAAACATATTAAAGAGCAGACAAACAACATATTTCAGTGTGACAGGCAGATAATATATTCTATAACTACTCAAAATATTCAGTGTTAATTATATACTGATAGTGGGAAAAATATTAGCATCATCTTGTGTTATTAAAGCACATTAATGTGTAAAAATTAACACAAAGATACAGAGTTTGACATAGGAACTGACTTCAATTATTATTCAACGTTTTGACCAAGCACTACTAAAATTTTCCTAAGCAAACCCTATTGAATATCTGTCTCAAAAATGCTTCAATCAATAAGAAAAACAAAATTTATTTGACTTGTAGTCAAATTCTAATTCTACTTTCACTCTTTCTACAGGCTAAATAATTGCAATTAACCACTGATTAATGCTGTAGTTAATAAGAAATGAAGGCATTCTTCAATTTTCTCCTCAAACCTTTAACAACTATTAGATAAAATTTATTTCTTGTTGACAGAAATAGGAGAGTAGACTATTATTTAAAGTTATATGCTAATTTCAGTCTTGTTCTTTTTTATTTTAATTCAGAAATATATTTCAAACACACTTTTCTGCAAGGTTACATATTTTAATAACACATTCTACTTTGTTTTAGTCTAATCAAAAAGTGATTGGATATTTTTAATCATTCAGTGTATTACTTTTCCAAATAAAATTTCATAATAATGAAAATAAATTTTTTGGAGAAGCTGATCAAATCTTTAAAATAATATATTTATTTTCCATTACATTTTCTTCCTTTCACAAGTGATTTAGTTCTACTCCTTGAGAAAAAAAGAGAATAGAAGGGGAAAAAATGGAAACAAAGTTTTTGTAAATAAGGAGGGAAATTGGAGTTGATGGCAGGGGAGGGAAATAAGAAAAAAAAGAAGCAAGATAAATCATGTACAGGTACAAATTGCTTATGATGAATGAGATCATTATGTTTACTAATAAAGTTTTTAAAAATCATTTAGTTAGTATAGTTGGGAGAATATTGTGGTGAATTTTGGAAGTCAAGTTTATAAGGAACAAATTTAATTACCACAAGAAAATGTTTAGTGTTAGCTAAACTATTTGAAGAAGGATCATGATCTTAAGATAGTCTTTGCATTTTAAATTCCCTAAGCTTTGATTGAATTAACTCTTTGCTGCATAAATTAATTATACACCTTCTGTGACGGTGACAGATGACTGGAAATGTTATGAATACCATTCTTTAGAACAAAATTGTCTTGTCACTATTAATTCTACTATATCACCTACCTTCAGAGAGGCCCAATTCAGAATGGGTAGAGGTGCAGGGCTAAAAGCAACAAAACTAAATTGATAATGTATTATCTAGAGTGTCTTTTTTCTACTTTCTTTTTCTCTGCAAAATTAGCAAGGATACAGAAGTTGTATAATTTTAATTTTGTGTGGTGTTATGTATTCAGCTGTTTCAGTGGATGACATATCTTTGTCCAAAGTTAAGAACCTATTGACTCAAGAAAAATTGCAATGTTTCATCCTCTTCATTCCTAACTCCCATACACACAGTCTACCTCATTCTACCAAGTGCTTGAAGTCTTCACTCAGCATTCGCTGTCATCAACACCAAGCAGCAGTTTTCTTTCTGGACAGAGTTGTTTTTTCTTCTACAAAAATTACCTTCTTTAAGATTGTTACTAACAAAGACAAAAGATAACTCTCAGAAATGTTAAGCATCTCCTCAGAGGTCACCTTTCTAATGAGAGATGGATCAATATTTTTCAATAATTATCAGATCTGAGAACTTTCCCCTTTCTCATATTTCTTGGCTTGATTACAGGGAAGGAATGAATTAGAAAACTTTAGGGAAAAGTTTCTATATAGCTGTAATGCGTACCATGATCATCACTGAATATATGAATAGCAGCCCTGGAGTTCTACAAATGTTCAAACTGACAAACTATATATGGCGGCTTTCATTTTCATGGTCAAAGGAAGAAATCTAATATATTGTATCGATTTCAAACTTGATAGTGTATAACAATTGAGTTTGAATGAATGCAGAGAAGGAGACATCAAGGATGATTCTGAGTCTAACTCTGAGAACTGCTTTCAGTCTTAATCATATTTAGAGTAAGGGACAAAGGGCATATAGCAACTGAGGAAGGAAAAGTGATGGTATCATTATTAGAAACACTGAACTCGAGACACCAGCAAGTAAAATTGATGTCCAGTTCCTCACAGCACAGTAAGTGGAACTGCAATGGGAAAGGGGAGAGTGGAGAGAGAGAGACAGACAGACAAACAGCAAAATGGAGGGAAAGCTTCACATATAATACTGGCAGAAAAATATATATTGATGTCATGAGATTCCTTGAAAACATATTGGATGGAAAATCATAGCAGTAAAATTAGAAAACACTCAAGAAAAGATGATTTGTCCTTCAGAAAATAGTTAGTAAAATATTAAAACTATATGAAATCCAAACTATTACAATTATGTAGACCTCGATGAAAGATCTTAAAGGAGATGCAAATATTTCAACAAGCTAGCATTCAAAAGAAATAGAGGATAAGTACAAAGAAGTGGTAATTTAGTATCAAGAAAAGAAGCTTACTAGCATAGATGAAGCAACATAAATATCTGCACTTGGATAGCCATACAATCAGCTAAGTTCATTTGTTTAGGTAAAAGATATTTCCTATACATTACTCTCATTATATATTACCTTTAGCGTGTGCCTCAAATAGATTAGTTATATGCATTTGGTAAGGATGCTCTGGGTAGTTTGACATTTTTGATTATCTAGATTTCAAAATATTGGAAAAATCTAAAACTATGTAATTTTCATGCATATGAGACAGAACACACTGTTTATGAAATTTTTTCATGGTGATTGGTTTTATTGGGAGAAAATATCTCTGTGTGTGGAAACCAACTCTACCTTCACACGGAAGTCTCAAACTCTTCAGTTTTTGTTTCATTACTTTTAATTTTTTTTCTTAGTATGTGTGTGCAGTATGTACAAGCTATATTCATC
>RJWM01037272.1:0-17558 GCA_004363535.1 Dasyprocta punctata
TATTTTACCCATTTTGATTGAATTTTTGAAAGTTCTCCCAAGAAAATATGTATTATTTTAAATCTTATGTATTTCCACGTAAGTTTTAGAGTCACACTATTTAATGCAAAACGAAAGGCTGCTGGGGTGCAGATTGTGATTGTAATTACATAAGATCTACAGGACTATTAGGAGGAAACTGTCATCTTAAAGTAGTGAGTGTCCTAATCAATTAACATGGGATAATTTTTTGAACCAACATTAAATAAAAGAAAATAAATTGTTTTCCTATTTTCTGGTTTTGAAGGCCCATAATGCTTTCACTCTTTTGTTTTAATTAGTTCTATACTATTTTGTTTTGTTTGAATTTATTGTGTCTGAAGGTATGGACAACTATGTTGAAGAAAATAAGAGTCAATATGGTAACCACTGTTGATTTTCTGATGTCTTCTTTTGAAGTCCTGTGTTACTTGCATTGTTCTGTTCTGATCTGCTTTGTTCTGATTTGTTTTGGTTTGTTTTATTCTCTTTAAAATAAAAAATAAGAGAAAATTTAAAAAGAAAAAAAAAAAAAGATCCAATAAGTAAATGGAAATATGTGCACCAGCATCATCTAACAGGAAAATGAAAATTAAAACCACTATAAATTTCTACCACACATCATTATTATGACTAAAGTTAAAAAGAACCAAAATATAAAATGCAGATGATACTATGTATGGAATGACATTATGGAACGTACATTGGCAATGGGAATGCAAAACTGAATACCCACTTTGGAAACTATCTAGGCAGTTCCTTATGGAGTTAAATATATGCTGACTAAATAACAGAAATTTGACTCTTACATACTTAGCATGTACAAGAATTTTCATAGCATTCCTTATATCCCAAAACTGGAAACAACCCTAAAGTCTACCAGCAGAAGAATAAATTTTAAAAGTATGCAATAGTCATAAAGTAGAATACCATACTATTTAATAAAAATGAACACACTATAAATATATGAAAGAATATGAATGAATCTCAAAAAGAGTATGCAGAATAGGAGAAGCTAGCTAGGTCAAAACATGAAAATATTGAATTAATCCATTTATTAAAATTCTGGAAGAGACAAAACAAATCAATGAAACAAAAATCTGATAATTAGTAGCCTGGGGTGGGGTTTGAAGGATAGACTGCAAACAGACACGAAGAAATGACCTCTGTTAATTTTTCTAAAGGCTTCCTGGTTCATACATTTATCAAAATGTACTAAGCTGCATTTAAAATTGAAACATTTTATTAAATGCAAAGTATAATTCACTACAGTAGGTTCAATCATGCAATAATGGATTTAACAGATGATTAGATATGACTAAAGAGTGACCTGGGAAGATATCAGAGGGAATTATTTTTAGTCTGGCACAAAGAGGTGCAAAATGGAAACTATGAAAAGGAATGAAGACATATGAACTGGGTGAAAAGGTAAAATGTGATGAATACAAGTTCAAAAAATAAAAGAGAAAAGAGAATGAAGTAGGGATAATTCATTTAAAGATGATGGTTGTGAATTTTCTAGAACTGATAAGACACCAATTCATAAATTAGAGGAGCTCAGCAAATTTCAGTTAGGATAAGAGAAGAAAAACATGATTATAATCAATCTCAAGAACCTCAAATATAAAGAGGATATTTTAAATGCAGAGAGAAAAGGAATTAGGGAGGAAGAGAGATTATTTTTAGTCTGGCACAAAGAGGTGCAAAATGGAAACTATGAAAAGCAATGAAGACACATGAACTGAGTGGAAAGGTAAAATATAATGAGTACAAGTTCTAAAAAATAAAACATAAAAGAGAATGAAGTGAGGGTAATACATTAAAAGATAATGGTTGTGAATTTTCTAGAACTGATAAGACACTAATCCATACATTAGAGAAGCTCAGCAAATTTCCTTTAGGATAAGAGAAGGTAAACATGATTATAATCAATCTCAAGAACCTCAAATATAAAGAGGGTATTTTAAATGCAGAGAGAAAGGGAATTAGGGAGAAGAAAGATTTTAAAGTATACCACTATCACCTGTAGCTTTATTCAAATGCTCAATGGAATGCAGAAGGTTGAAAAGCTGTAACTTGGCTGAAAGTATCTGAGAACCTGAAATTCTGCATTCACCAAGTATGTATTTCCAAAACAAAGGTAAAATGAATACGTTTTAAGGGAAAAACTGACAGTTTCTTTTTTGTCAGGCCTCAAAAAGAATAAACTGTTAAAAAGAAAGCATAGAAAGGGTAAATTTGTAGGTTTACATAAGCAAAATTAACTATATACAACAATGATCATTTTGTCTTTGATACAGTAAAACTCAGGATTAAAAGACAGATAAGCAATAGCATAAGGCAGGAAGGTGGCAAAAGGACTTCAGATGACCTAAGGATTATACAAATTTGGGGAAGAGGTAAAGACACTCATTAGTTTGTTTATCTTTTTCCCCCTTTTCATACTTTTTTGAAGTATGTATATTGTAACTTCCAAATTAATTGAAAGAAAAATGGAAGAGGAAAATAATCAGTCCAAAAGAAAGTGATCAATAAGAGAAAAAAATAAAAATAGAACAAATTTAAAACTCACAAACAAAAAACATAAAATAAATAAATATATTAAGTCCAAATATATTAGGAGTTTTATTAATTATAAATATATTGAATGGTTTCAGTGAAAACTAAGAAACATTCAGTCACTTAGTATTTGTTAGACAGCTCTTTAAAGTAAAAAGTGACTTCATCCACCTGACTCAGAAAGAACACAAAAACAATAAATTCTGGCAAGGATAAAAATGGAACCCTTTGGAAATGTAAATCAGCACAGCCACTTTGGACATTAATGTGAAGGTTCCTCAAAAAATTAAAAATAAAACTACCATTAGAACCAGCTATACCATTCTTTGCTTTATACCTGAAGGAACTAAAGTCAACATACTAAAGAGATACCTGTGTGATACATGTTTATTGCATATGTATCATCGGGCACTGTTACTGTTTGTCTTTAGATGTCCTCCCAAGATCTCATGCAGTCATGGAGGCAGCTGAATCTAGTGTTTGTGAGTTCGTGATTGGTTCATTGTCTAGTTCTGGGACTGGCAGTGTGAGTGCTGCACCTGCCCTGGGGCAGGTAGACTGCATACAATATAAGAGAGGAAAAGTTGTTTGCTCCTCCTTTTTAGTGCTTTTTCTGCTCTTGTCACCCTTGGTACCTGCTGCGGCCATGAAAGGCTGTACCTGTGCCATGTGCCACCCTGCCTTGCAACCAGATGAGTATGGCCTGAAACCTTCAAAAACTGGTAAGCTAAGTAAATCTTTCCTTCTTTCTTTTTGGGTGTCAGGTGTTTTTGTCTCAGACACGAGAGAAAAGTAACCAAGACAGACACAATATGCGATAAGCAAGATAATAGCACTACCCCAGGTGCCGATCAACAGATGAATGGATAGAAAAGAATAACATTTTGCCATTTGTAAAAATATGAATGTATCTCAGGATCATTACATTAAGTGAAATAAGCCAGCTCAGATTCCCTAATATGTGGAATCTAAAGAAGAAAACAAGAGACTACCATTAGTCAAGAGGAAGGGAAGAAGGGGGAGCAAAGAAGGGGGAAGGTGGGCAGGACGGGGACACGAATATGATAAAAATACAATATACACATTGAATCCTACTAAAACATTTTGAATTAGGGAGTTGGGGAGGAGGGTGATGAAGGGAATGATTAAAGAATGTTATATGCATGCACAAACCTTTCAAAATGAAGCCCATTAGTCTGTATAACCAACATGCAATAACAATGACAATAAAAAACAGGAAAGAAAATACAGATGTCACAAATGGGAAATGATGTATCATATTAATTATAAAAACAAAAAAGCTATGTTAGTATCAGATGAAATGATCAACATGTATATGTTAAAATACAATTCTTAAAATTTAATGGCATACATGTTTAAAAGGTTTATTTTTTCTGTATTTCTCCAACAAAGTTAAAGCAAAAGGGTTTACTAAAAGAACAGGATTGCAATTGTAGATCCTAAGGCAGTAGAGAAAAAAAATGAAATAGGAACAATTTTATCAGTTCAAAATAAAGCAAGGAAAGAAAGAAAAAGATCGAATAAAGACAATAAAATAAAAAATGCAAAACAAGAGCAGGAACGTATTCAATACCAGGCATGAAATAAGTGAAAATATGTTAAATTAATTCAAAGAATTTCAAAGATTACTAGTTTGTTTAAAATAATAAAAATAAAACAGCTCACTACTTGCAAATATTGACCTAAGCAAAGAAACAATGCATTGAAAAAAATAAGCGATGGAAGCACACACTTTGAGTAAATGTTAACCAAAATAATGAAACACTGAAACTCTGAAATATTAATTTTTATGATTCTTTCACAAAAAAGCACAGATGAAAAAATTTCAAATGGCATTCTTCACTGTGTTAGTCACTGAATAACCCTCAAATATGTAGACTCTTCGATCACCCTTATAAACTAAAGGATCGCAGTCTGTGGATGAGGCAGTTCACTGTAATCCCAGTTTGTGAAATATCCAGGTGTGGTCCCCAGCTCTGAGCGCCACCCTGGGGCCGTGTGAGAAATAACGGCTTGTTCCATCTCAGTTGCTATTGGTTCAGTAAGTATTTTGGGATCTGGTCAAAGATTTTTATCATTATTTCAAACACAGCTTTCATGAGAACATATGATATATTTTCTAAACCAGTGTCTAAAAATAAATCTTGGATTTATTCCTTGTCCTGTCACGCAGAGGTTTGTGAAACATTGTTGGATAGGAGCAAAAGTGTAGGTTCTGAGATATATCTTGTGTGCTTCAGATATGAAACAGATTATTCACTGCCTGACCCTAGACCTGTGAGGACACTTTCATTAGTTAAACTTTTTTATCTGTATTGAAAATTAACACTTCTCCAACCTGTATCAAATAGCCTTTTGTGATTCTGAAAGTCAGTGTTCCAAAGAACACATCAGGTGATTTCCTCTACAGTGCTGATGACAAGGGCTGTGCATCCTATCCAGGTGTGTCAGATCTTTTCTTCAGGTAGCTTATGGGTTTCCTTGCTCTGCAGATTTATTGTAATAAGCATGTCTTTCTGAAACAATTTATTAGATCTTGATTTTATTAGACTGTGAACAGATACATTCACACTTATTCAATCACCTTGTAAAGTATTTCATTTTTGTTAATAAAGACATCTACCTAGCTGTACATCACTTTGCTTACTTTGCAAAGTAGTCATTGCAATATGCTTGTTTGAATGCATTCATTTTAAGACTTAAATTAAATACATTGACATCAAGAAAACTCAGCAATATTTACTGTTATTTGCGCAGAGTCAAAATCATGATTGCTTTTAGATATAATGTTATACAATTTCTGATATGGCAGTTATGACAATATTTGGGGCCAGTGACAATTCGGAAGTTGTTATAGGCCTTTATTTTTCAAGGATTAATAATTGAAAGGAGATAGAGAAAAAGTTATGGAGATTGCTATAAAGTGGCAAGTAACATGATAGTAAGAAAGAAAATCATTTAGTTATCTTTGTGTTTCCTATAGACAATACTTTATTCATTGTAAATACAGGCATCTAGATGATTGTATAAAGTTATCTACTTGCTCAAAAATATTTGATGCAGGTTCAAGTCAGACCTCATTTTTGTGCATGTAAGTAGGAAGGGGGAAATTGTTAGACGACATAAAAGACTACAATGTTTCTGAACAGCCCCAAGTGTTCATATGGAATAAAGTATAAGATCTAGCCATCTTCAAATTTGAGATAATGCGTTTCTCTGAGATCCTAAATAAGAAAGAACTTGATTTGACACCTCCGTGAGCCCTTACTAGCTAAAGAAGTCAGTAGAATGCCTTGCAGCGTATCCTTTTATTTATTCTATTCAGTGCATACAGATATATGAATCTGCATCTTTCATTAAATTTATTCTTTCATAATAATCTACCATAATATGACAGGCTTAAAGATAAAAACGCATGAAATGGTAAAAATCTTGAGTAGTTTCTTAGGACAAACCATTGAACAAAAGTACACGTTTTATGTTGTACATGCATTTATATCAAAAAAGAAATACATCACAGGAACAAAATGTGTGAAAGAATTGACTTTAAGTTAAAGGTTATTTTGAATGGATTTTTGGTTTGGTGTATGAAATATGTATGATTTCAATGAGTTTAGTAACAAAGTGGATATTCATAGAAAAGACAATGAATTCTTTTTTCTCTTTATTTTGAAGATCAAATGTGCCACAGACGCTTTGAGAACATAGAAAATCATGCAACATTCATTTTTAAACTTTGGTTGTGATATTTACAAACAGTAATCACTTGTATTTATATTACTGAAAAGTTTTCAACCCTTTTTTCTACTTATTTATTGCAATGAACTATATTCCTATGAGATGAGCAGGCAAAAATTTTGTCTCATTTTGCTTAAGGGATGTAATAGCAGAGAGATTAAACAGCCAATGGGCAATATTGGACCCTGGTCCACTGCAACCTATGGCTGGGTCTGAATCCCGCTTGCCACATATCCCTTTAGACTACTGAACTTAACACCTCCTATGACACTGGCTTTCTTTTCTTTATTTGCCCCCAAGTCAGTGAACCATATTCAAGATTTAAAAATAACTTCCCTACTTTCTGTTTTGGAGAATAAAGAGGGAATTCTCAACTTTTTCATCCCTTGCTATGTAGACCTTTTGTTTTCTATTACATTATTTTGTTCTTCACAAGTCTTCTAATAAAATAAGAAAGCTTTGTAATTAAAATATCTTCTTGCATATCATAGCAAATGAGTTGAAAAGCTGATCTTATAGGACTGGCCTCTACAATTGAGTAGAGATTCTATTATCCAAGCAAGTAGGTGGAGTCATGGTGAAAGCAGCTCTCTTTATCTTAGTAGGTTTGGGATCTGGAGCCGGGCATGGTGGCACACGCCTTTAATCCCAGCACTCGGGAGGCTGAGGTAGGAAGAGCGTTGTGAGTTCGAGGCCGGCTGGGCTACAATGCGAGTGCAAGACTGGCCTGAGCTACATGGTGTGACCCTGCCTCAAAAAACTAGGGTCGGGAGTTTGGCTCAGTGGCTTAAGCGCCTGCCGCGGTAGGCGCAAAGTTGAGTTCAATCCCTGGTGCCGCAAAAGAAAAAAAAAAAAAAGAAAATTGAGTCTTTACTTCCTTTAAAATGTGAAAGACAGAGATTTCTAGTTTCACACAAATTTCCCTTTATTTCTTGAGGATAGAGTCATATGCTCTCATTCCTTATGTCATGAATTAATACTTACATATAAACCAGGTATCAGACTTCAAACACCATGTCATGGGAGCCAAATTCACTTCACTGACTATTGTATTCTTAAAACTCATTACTGGTTTTTAAATCTCTTATTGACTACAAGGCATTTAATAATATGCTTGAGGCTTTCTATGTTAATTTCCATGGTGGTTGGGTTCCAGAAGTTTGGATTTAGTCATTCTGTGAATACAAGTTCCATTTACCCTTTGGGGAGAAAATACATCAATTGAAGGAGATTGTCTATAAGTTTTCCATATCAGTCTGAAGACCAGTGACATTTGTTGAAATATACCTTTCTCTCTGATTTACTGAAGTAAAGATAGCTCTCCAACTACTAGCTTTCCTTTCTCACTAACTCCCATAATTATTTCTACAAGGTGGCACATAACTAAACATTAGCAAGGAGTTTTACAGCCTGAGGCCTGCTATTACTGTGTATTATAGCTGGCTGTAATCATTCTAATGGGCTAAGACGTTGCAACTAATTTACCTGTGTACCAGAAGTGCCAAAATTGTCTGAGAGTTTTATTCTGCATCCAGTCATTACTGTGAAGGAGGATGTATTACTTCTCATTGCTTTGTGAGTGTCAGTGCAAATTTAACCATCAAACAAAAGTTGGACCTAAAAGCTTTTCGATTACAGAGATTATTAAAGATTTTACATGAGATAAAAATGTAATTGCTCCATTTCTTTCATTGTTTTTTATTTCCCCTCCCCTGTCTGCATATTTTAGACCTTCCAGTTTGACTGCCTGGTCAGACCCAGCACACAAAGAAATGGTTCTTAAGGCTGGGCAGTTGGAGTGTTCTTTTTCATAAGAAATGAAACGCTTCAAATTTCTCTTCTAAATGGATCACAAAATTTCCTTTGTCATTTTCATTTTAAAATTCTTTTATGTCTATGTAAACTCATGCATTGCCTATAGAGGAACAATATTCTCAGCCATTTGAATATTTAGAGAGAGCGAACAGAAGGTGGCTTCCCTTCATGGACAGTGGCGCATGACTATTTTCTTCACTTTGCTTCCTTTCCATTTTTCCATATTCACCCATTCTTTTTAATACTTTGGATCTCTCCTACTTTTTCTCTTTCTGGCTTCCTATTGTGTTTCTCCTTTATCACTCCACTTCTTTCTCTCTATAGTTGAATTTACTTTATTCATCTTACTGTCATTCTTTTTGTACATAGGTTCTTCACAGGTAGTTTCTAATGTAGTCATATTATAAAAGTAACCCTCTGCTTCACAGGGAATGCTTTTAAGAAAGAATATCGCCCGACTGTCAGTCTCTTTCACATACTCAGTATACCACTGTTGCAGGGATTAGGTTCGCAGTCTCTGGAATATGACAGACTCAGATTTTAGTCTTTTGCTTTTTGCCAAGTCTCTGCCATGTTCTGCCATTAGAACTAATTGTTATACTCCCTTATCTTTTCAGTCCTCATTTATAAAGTGGGAGACATATTAGTTCTTAACTCAAAATTACTCTGAAATGATAATACAAAAAATTGATACATAGCTTGGCCACATAATGAGCACTACAAAAAATGTTAACATTATTTTTTGATATTTTTGTGTAATAATATATAGCACACATGAGTCACCTCATAGTATACATTTTCCTCTGAGTTTACCTGATGTCATTCCACAGTTTGCTTTCCAAATATGTTGCCATATAATAGCAGTTTGTCTAGCTGGGTGTGGTGGCGCATGCCTTTAATCCCAGCACTCGAGAGGCTGAGGTAGGAAGAGTATTGTGAGTTCAAGGCCAGCTTGGGCTACAACACGAGCACAAGGCCAGCCTGAGCTACATAGTGCGATCCTGCCTCAAAGAACTAGGACTGGGGATTTGGCTTGTTGGCTTAGGCACCTGTCTAACAGGCATGGGGTTGTGAGTTTGATCCCCGGTGCTACAAATACCAGTTTGTCTGATGAAATAGAATTGGATGTTTTTATGTAAGTTTCTGGAAAGTCTGTAAATAGAGGAAGAATGCTATTCTTTTTCTTCACCTCTAATTTGGTTTCTGAAATGATTTTGTATGGTGGCTAAAACTCCAATAGTCATTTATGATCATTAAAGTAAAGGATCTTTCCTAGCGGAGGTGAGATTGAACAAACTGATACCTTCATGGATTACCCATGGTAATTCTAATTGACTATGTTGCACTTTTTAAAAGAAATATGAAAGAGATCAACTTTATGTTCAAACTATTTTCTTACTGTATTAATTTTTGCAGCTGAATCTAACTGATGCACACAGAATTTTTTAATTCCTGCATCTACCCCAGATGCCGTTTATCTGTTTCTGAAATAATTTCTCATTTTGTTCAATTTCCTTGAACACATCCCTGTTGACCACAGCATTTATTTTGGTTTTGCCATTAGGGACACTTTTCGTGTTGCAGTACTACTGGTTCCTTCTGCTTATCATTTTTTTGCCAAGTCACACTTTTAAAATTAATAATTTACCTTTGTTTCTGCTTGTCTGCCTGGTTTTTGAGCCACATTCTATTCTACCAGTAATTTTTGAATTCTGGTGATTTAGTTGAGACAAGTTCATTGATATTTCTCGTATGAACCTCTAGCTCTTAGTTTTTCAAACATTTTAAAGTTAATGCTGGTGAGTTCAATCCCTGGTGCCGCAAAAAAAATAAAAAAAATAAAAAAAATAAAGTTAATGCTGATTCTCCCATTATTATATTTTCTATTTAGTTTATCATTACTTTCTTCTTTAGTTTCTTTGTATTATTAAAAATATTTCTTTTAGTGTGTTCTATGCTCAATATTAACAATCTACTCCTTGTTATTTATTCAAAATAAAATACAGAGCATCTTCATTTACATATATTTTACAATGTAACTTATATCTGACAGTTTAATCTTCCTTAATACTTCTGATGAATGCCCTTTAGAATTAGAAGGAGAAAAATTTCACCTAATTATAGTAGTTTACATATGCAAATGTTATCAGATTTAATAATCATGTTTCCCTAGAAATGGTGAACAAAGCCACATGTGTTTTAAGTAGATCATAAATCTTTTTGATTAAGTTACTGTCCTGAGTCATTTACTATAAAGAGATTATTGTTATTAGACTTCTAAACCATAGCTTAGCCCATTTCTTAAGCAGATAGTCCTATATTTAGAATTTGGAAAAGAAAAAGAATTTGTGCATGGCTTATAATAAGCAAATCAATTTAGGGAAATTCAGACAAAATAAATACTAATTAGATGCCTCCTGACTCTTGCTTATCTCTTTAGCTTGAATTTCACACCTTATTGCTATGAACTCATCTACCTTGAAAATAATTTTAATATAGATTAGAAATAAGGATGGTATAATACCATCTATGACATATAAACACATTTAGATAAAGAAAAAAGATTACTAAAGAAAGAAAATACTGTAATTTATCACTTAACGATGCTATTGAGTCCTCCATTCTCTGTAAGAGAAAGAAAGCCAGCTGCATTAATCAGAGTAGTGGCAATTGGGAAGAACTTGATTTTAGCACTGAAATGTTTTGCTCAAGAAAATTTAATAAATATGAGAACAATGGAAATTAAGTTCTGGAAGAAAAGAGTTCAAAAGTTAACTATTCAGTGTAGATCAAAATGCAATAGCAAAGTCTCACATTTGCAGTATGAGAGCTGAAAGATTTTCAGACAGATTTTCTCTAAATAATCCATGAATAACCAAGAGAACCTCAAAGAATCTCCATTGCACTGATTTGTAGCCTGAGGCTCAGAGAAGAAAGTAACCTGGCATTCAAATGTGACAACCGAAATTAGAGAATTCAGTTCAGATTTTCAGATCTAAGCACAAGGCCACATGCCTCTATATTAAGTCAATTGCAGGAATCAGCATGTGGAGGGCTGTTATTTGCAGTGGGTGGGGTGAGCAGGGTCAATTCATTTTGAATTGCACTGGGAGCAGAACAAAGATCAGTGCGTGGAAATTGCAGGGAGACTGACTTTGCATCAATTTGAGGAGGAACTTTCCAACAATTAGAACTGTCTAACCAAGGAGTAATCTGTCCTGTCAAAATATGAGTAGCCTATTGTTGATGACATTTAAGCTAAACCCCGAAGACCATTTTTCAGGCATGCAGAGGAAAGATTACCTAACGGGTAGCACACATGACATCTAAGACTTCATCCAACTCAAAGATTGTGTGATTATGGCAGGATATTTAGGAGAGATGATTCATGTCCCTGGACTTCAGTCTTCAAGAGCCATATGTAGGTGACCCTGAAGAGCTATTTAACCAAGCAATAGATTTCAAGACTAAAATTTATTGGATAAACTCCTTTAAGGCATAGTTTTGTTTCAATTGGCATATTCAGAGTGGTTGAACATGATAGGCTGCTGCTTTCCTTCTAAGGTATTTAAGATTTATTTCTTCTTATTGCTGCTCTTGAAAACATTGTCTTTTATGGAATCAGTGGATGTGAATTTTTTTTTTCTGAAAGAGCACCTCCAACTATGCTTTTCATTTCTTTTAAAAGATCAAGAAGAGCTCTTATTAGACACACCAAAATATTTGCCATTGAGTTTGGAGGCAAACGGTGGGAACTGAACTACTGCTTAAATCTTCAGTAAAATCAAATTTAATTCAGTAAAATCAAATTGATCATGGAATTATTCTACACTGTTAAGGGAAAATCCAGATTTTCATCAGCCAGCACATGAATTTCTCATTTCTCTTCTTCCTTTTGTGGAGCACAAAAAATTCCCCATTCATCTATGAATTTGCAATAACACCAATTATTTTTCCAAGGAAAATTTTATATCCTGAAACAACTTAAAAACCGCATTTGAGCGATAAACTTTATACACTTTTCCTGGGAGACCTCACCATTGCTGTTTATGCACCATAAAGAATCATTGAAACCACACTTCATTTTATCCTGAACCCAACTCCTATTCCAAATATTATGCATTTGAAATTAAACAGTCTTTGCTATTACTGTTTTCATATGTAATAGCATTTTAAATTGAAAATGAATTCTTAATCTAAGGACTCTGTTTACTTTGTGTCTGTTACTTTCACTTAGCTAAAAATTATTTACTACCTTTAATTTTACAAACTAATGTGAGTATTAAGTTCTAAACTGTCATTTTTCTCTTCTTTTTTTGGGGAGGTAGTACTGGGAATTGAACTGAGGACCTCACCCTTGCTGGGCAAGTGCTGTGCCACTGAGCTATACCCCGGCCCCATTTTTCTCTTCTTAATTCCTTAATATTAACTTTTTGCCTTCTAAGATTTTCATATTTTTCTATGTAGAAAAGTTTCCTTTCAAAAATTTAGACTGATTCCTGGTATATTGTTTCTGATAGAATGTTATTGGATATGGACTATTCTTTATTTTCTAGTATATTGTGACTATATAAAGCTATAATTAATTAGATGTTGATCTTATACTCTGATGTAGTTAAATTTATTTATTAATGTATCATATTATTTAGCATTAAGATGCTCTGAATGTTCTTTCAAATTTTCTACATTGATAATCATACAAATATTTGTACTTTTTAATCCTTTGGTCTTTTATTTATCTTAAGAATTATTTTGCTGTATTTCACCAGATAGATAGAATGTTGAATATTTAGTGATGAGTGTGAAAATCTTTGCCTCATTTCCTCCTTTAAGGAAAAAAGCACTCTGCAGCCCACAATTAAATACCATGCGAGCTGCCAGTTTTTCATAGATGTTCTTCACCAGATTGATAGTTTCTTTTAGATTGCTGAGAATTTAGTGAATTTTATTAAGTTATTTTTCTGCATCTACTGAGATTATCATGCAAATTTTCTTTATTTTGTAAAATTGAAATATATTGATTTTTCAAATTTTAAACAAACCTTGCAATCCTGGGATCACTCCACTTGTACTTTGTTGCTGGAATCAACTTGCTACTATATTACTTAAAACTAGGTGTGTATCTCATTAAGGGTGTTAGTTTGCAATTTTCTCTTCTTTTTGATATTCTTGCTTTCTCATTCTCTCTTCCCCTATTTGTCAAAATACTGTCCATGTTATATTTTGGGAAATATTTGTGTTTCTTTATTTTGTGAAAAGGGTCTTATAAAAATGCTATCATCTTACTTAATATTTTTGGTAACTTCTGCCACAGTTTTTTAAACTAAGAACTTTTGGCTTTGTAATGATACTTCTTTCTGTCTAAGAATTTCCGTTCATCTTTATTTTTTCCTGTTGCTTACTTTGGTTTTAATTTATTGATCTATGATCTTAAGACATACACATATATAATTGATTCTACAGTTGTGATTTTAGTTTGGCTACACATTTCATTAAATACTACTTTAGCTGAATCTTAAAAATTTTGATTTTTGTGAATTCATATGATTTACCTTAAAATATTTTCAAATTTTTATCATAATTTGTTCTTTTATACAGATGTTTAGAAGTAATTTTTAGATTTGAAATAAAGTTTTTATTCATGTTAATTTTTTAATTTCAAAATTGACTACATTATTCTTAGAGCACCAATTCTCTCTCTTAACATGTTTAAAAATTGTTCTATAGACCAACATATGGTCTCTTTTAATTTATTGTTTTTGTCTTTTTTTTTTTTTTTTTGGTACTGGGGATCGAACTCATGACCTCATGCTTGCCAGGCAGGCACTTATGCCACTGAGCTAAATCCCCAGCCCATGGTCTCTTTTAATTAATATTACATGTAATTTTGAAAAGAATATGAAAGGAATGCTTTCCAAAGTATAAATTTTACCAAAGGAATTTCAGATGTAATTCAAAATATCTTAATATTACTGGTTTTCTTTCTAGATATGCATAACTTTAAGAGACATATTAAAGTTTTAGCTGATTATAGATTTGTATATTTCCTTTATTTGTACTTTTCTTTACTTCTGTCTTTCTGCATGCCTGTTATTAGGCATATACCGATTTATAATTGCTGTATGTTTTTGTAGAATTTACTTTTTGTAACATTAGGAAATGTCACTTTTCATTTTTGTTTTAAGCTTGGTCATTGTTTTTTATTCCACTTTCTCATGATTTTGCTGGTATAATACTATGTATGATTTTTATCTTTTTACTTTCTTTTGACCTTTTTATTCATACCATTTTGTCTTTTGTGTACATTATTATTTTAAACAAGAGGGGCTCGATGCAGAAAAAAGTTAAATATCGTATTTCTCTAAACTGAACAAACCTATAAATAGGCTTCAAATTAATAAAGAAAGCATTACCAGCTCTCTCATGTGGGCCATCTTAGTTTGTTTTAAATTATTATTCTTCCCATGATAACTAATATCCTGGCTTAGGTCTTCTCCTGTCTTACATTTTTATTTCATATAAACTGAATAGTATTTGTGCAGAGTGTGTGCATGTATGTGATTATTTGTGAGCATTGTTTGTGAAATCCAAATACTTTCTTTCAGTTGTCGATATTTATTATGATTTCTGAATATTATTACCTTGTATAAATATGTCAAACTACACTTACCCATTCTGCTCTTGAAAGACATTTGATAGTTTTAGTTGTTGTTAGGATAACAATGCTTCTGTGAACTTTATTGTATCTGCCTTTTATTGATCAAATATTTTTAGTTTTATTGGGGCATATATATGGAAATTTGATCTTTTTTTTTTTTTTTTTTTTTGTCCCAGGGATCGAACTTACAACCTCAGACTTACTAGGCAGGCATTTATGCTGCTGAGCTAAATCCCCAGACTGGAAATTTGATTTTGAAGACATAGACAATGCATATATTCAATTGATGTCATCAAAGAGTTTTCCAAAAATGGTTGTACAAATTTTCCCTACTACCAAATGTTGGTAAGCTTTCTGACTGCTCCACATTTCCAAAGCACTGGGAATTGCCGTTTTCATTTTAATCATTCTGTGCTTGTATGAGAGGTATTCCACTATGGTTTTATGGAGTATTCCATTACAGTTTTCATTTTCCTGAAAATTAATGGAGTTAAGCAACTTTTTGTATAATTGCTGGCCATTTGAGTATTCTTTTTTCTGAACAATCAAGTTAAGAACTTCCTCTCCATATTTATTCAGTTCTTTCTCTGTTTTGTTGTTGTTGATTTGTAGAATATTTTCATGTACTCTACAAATTCTTTGTTGGGTGCTCATGTGAATATATTCTTTCATGTTATGGCTTACCAACCATACTGTCATGCCATAGCAAAAGTTTTAAATTTTAATAAGATTCAACTTGTTTTTATTTTTGGACTTTGTTACCAAATTATGTGCTGGTCAAAGAAAAAGTAACATAATGATGTTCCCTGTTCTCTAAAAGTTTTGTGATTTACCTCTCTTACTATTAGATTTGCTTTTTTATCAGCAAAAGATTTTTATATATAGATAGAAATCAGGATATTTTCCATATGGACAATAAATTCAACTGATACCATTTAATAAAAGACTATTACTACTCTGTCTAGTTTACCATGGCTTTATAATAGGTCTTGATAAGTGTTTGTATTTAATTTGTCCAGTTCTGTTCTTTAAGAGTGTGTTGTCTATTCTTGGTCTTTGAATTTCCATATGAGCTTTAGAAATTACTTGTTAATTTCCTGGAAAAAAATGTCTAGAATTCTTTTCACTGTAATGTGATTGTGTTGAAGCTACCGCTCTTTTTTGCTAACAAATAATGAATTTATCACAACGGGCCATTCAATAAGTGAGTATTGTCTTCACCAACTTATTCAGTCTTCCTTGATTTGTTTATTAATATTCTGTACTTTTTAGAAATATTTTACTATATGACTACAATTATTACAATTTTTCATTACTTTGTTACTGATGTATAGAAAAGCAGTTCTTTGTGTCTTGCAACACTGACAAATTCAATTATTAGCTGCAGCAATTTTCTGTAGATTCTTACAAAGTTTTACATCCAAATCATTCAAAGTTATAATTTTTATTTCTTTCCAATATCATGACTTTCACTTACTTTTCTTGCTTTGTTGTCCTTAAAAACTTCTAAAATATTGAATAGAAGGGATGATTTGTGTCCATATCTCATTCCTTCAGGAGAATCATCTGGAGAAACTACCAAAATTCTATTATTAAATATCAATGGTATATTTTTAAAAATATTTTTCATCCATTAATTAAATTCCCTCTCACTTTCATTTGGTGACTTTCTAAAAAATCATGAACAGTTATTTAGCTAAATCTCTTTTTATGGATCTACAGAGGTAACTATATAGGTATATTCCACTTTTATAACAATACTTTGATTTTTCAATAATAAAATATTGTGACATTTTTTAAATAACCCTGGGTTAATTATAGCATATTATCTATTTAATAGTATTATGAATTATTTTAGCATTATATTTCAGACATTTAATGCTATGATTATGGGAGACTCTTCTGTAGTTTTCTTGTAATACTATCTGTTTTCGATATCAAAGTTATACTTCAGTCACAAAAAAGGGATGAAATGTAGTCCATTTCCCTCTGGACATTATGTAATAAGAATGACTCTTTTGTGGTATTGGAGATTGAACCCTGAGATGCCTTTGTATTGATCTGCATCCTCTGCCATTTGTAATTTTAATTCTGAGGTAGGGTTTTGCGAAGTTACTAAGTTGCCGGGTTCCACCTGAACATACGAT
Organism: Dasyprocta punctata; assembly: GCA_004363535.1. NCBI lineage: Eukaryota > Metazoa > Chordata > Mammalia > Rodentia > Dasyproctidae > Dasyprocta > Dasyprocta punctata. The sequence goes on from RJWM01037272.1 coordinate 16,957, forward strand.
CCTCTTGTTTCAATCTCTCAGAACGGTGGGACTACAGAAGAATGCCTACCATACCTGGACGACAATTTTTTCTAAAATATTTGGACAAATTCACTAGTAATGTTAGTTGGGCCATAAATCTTTGGAAGTCTTAAATAATGATTCTTTTTACCCGCTTGCTATAAAATAAATCTTATTAAAGTTTAATGTGCAACTTGGAAATATGCACGAAAACTCATAAATGAACTCTTCGATAGATTTTCTATTTTCTTTTTCTTTTTAATGATGTAATAACAAAGAGATCTGCTCGCCTCAGTTTTAACATGAGATCTGCCTGCCCTACACATTTTTAAGTGCACAATAAGGTGCTATTAAATACAGGCACAATGTTGTACATCAATCTCTAGAAATTACTCATTTTGTGTAACTGAAACTTTACACAAGTTGAACAGTAACTTCCAGCACTTCTCTTCTCCTAGTCCCTGTCAACCACCATGCTGTTTTCTGTTTTCAAGAATTTGGTTGGTTTTGATACTTCATACAAATGGAATTATGCAGTATTTGTCTTCCTATGTTTGTTCCATTTCACTTAGCATTATGTTCTCCAGCTTCATCCATGTTGG
>RJWM01037273.1:0-17511 GCA_004363535.1 Dasyprocta punctata
AGAGGCACAGACATCACACTGACACATACAGTCTCATAATGTAGTTTCTCTTTTGATTTTTTTTTACTACCATTTAAATACCTTTACTAAGTAAACAGCATCAGATTAAGCTGTCACGGGAATGTCCCCTACCATGGCTAAATTGGTACCTATGAATAAATCTCCTAAGTTCAAATGTAATTTGAAAAAAGATGTGCAGATGATTAATTTCAGATGTTACCATCTCAGTTGGACCTGGAGGTGGAGATCATCCCAGCAGTCTGGGAGGCTGAGGCAAGAAGGTTACAAGTTCCACTCGAGCCTAACCAACTTGGTGACTTAGTGAGACTCCACCTCAAAACAAAAATGAAAGCAGGGAACGGGCTGGGGACGTAACTCGGTGCAGAGCCCCTTGGCTCAGTTCCCAGGACCGAAACCAGGAAGCTAAAATCTCCTGTCTCAGTGCTCACGGTCTCTGGGACGGCTGTGTCCAGATGCCCCCAAGGCCCCCGCAGTCATGGGTGGGGCTTTGCAGAAGCAACTGATCTAGAGCGAGGGATTACTGAGTCAGTCCACTGATGGGTTTCGCACAGCTCTGCTGGGGCCCAGGGTGTGATGCTGGGATTGATTAAGGGTGCAGTGCTAGGATTTGGGGTGTGAGTGCTCGCACCCTAAGGGTCACTGGTGCTGGCCGCTTGCTTGCCCTTACCGTCGTCTGCCTGCCATGGGCTGTTTCTCCGCCAGTCGCCCTGCCTTGGAGCCAACCAACCATGAACTGAAAGTCTTGCAAGCTGTGAGCTGAGGAGACCTTTCCTCCTCTGCTTTGGGTGTCAGCTGTTTTGTCTCAGCGATGAGAAGAGTCTCAGTTAAGACAGTCTCCGTGGTGTTGTCCCACACTACCTCACAGTTCCATCGTGGTGCCCCTGTGAGTCCTGGGCTTGGGCCACACACTGACCCGGGGCGACGACCGTGCCTCTCGCTTCTGTGCTCTGGGTTCCTTCCGAGCGGCACTCCCTCCCCTCCTCTACCCAGAAGTGCCGCCACTCTCTTACTTCCGCTGTCACTGAGCGGGAAGGGGCCTCTTCCTACCGGGACAGTAGGGACAGAAAACCAGCGTCTCTGGGCACGTGGCGGTGTGCTGGCCGCCCTCCTCATCCGTCCCGGCTGTTGCGATGAAGCATCTGAGGTCGTGTGTGACTCACACAGCCCGGAAATGTGCTCCTCATGGTACTGAAGTCTGGAAGTCCCGGGTCACGGCCAGGGCTCTGGCAAGGGCTTGTTCTCCCATTCAAGGTGGTGTCGTTGCTGTGTCCCCATGGGGAGAGGATGGAAAAGGGAGGGGTCTTGCTGAGACCTCTTCCACCAGAGTATGAATCCATCCAGGAGGCAGGACCCTCAGGACTTGGTCATTTTCCCAAGGCCCCAGCTTTTCACAGAGTCCTACCAGGGATCAATTCCAGCACAGAAAGTCAGGAAGGACACACGTGCATGCACACGTGTCCCTGTGCCTTGTGACCCAGCAGAACAAGTGTGCTCATCTTAGGTTTCCGTGTGGTATTCAGTTTCCCCGCTGTACAACCTCACCGCGGACTTGGTGGCTTAAGACTAAGTGTCATCTCAGTTTCTGCAGCTCAGCTGCCTGGACACAGCGTCACTGTGTCCTTGGCAACACTACCATCTGCGGTGGGGAAGGGTCTTCTTGCAAACCCACTTTGCTGATGGGAAGAATGCATATTAAACTCACGGGTGTGGCTTCTTCAGAGCTTGCGAGGGCGCAGGATTCTCTGTTGGGCGTGCTAAGGAGATTGAGTCTTAGGTAGTGTGGCACAGCCTTGGGAGTGACATCCCACCACATGGTTGGTTGGGACACAGGGCACAGAAGGGTCCCTTAAGAGCCACTGGCCATTCATAGGGCAAAACAGCTCAGCCAGAGGATGCTGTGCTCTGCGTGGGATGAAGCAGAGCCAGAACTCTAACAGGACCTGAAAGCCACCTTCCTGCCGCTGGGCCAAGTTCCTGGCCTCTGTGATAGGAGGGGAAGGAGACACTGCGATGCTAAGCAAGTTTCCAGTTCAGGATTCCTCAGCTGCACATCCTCGAGGCCTCAGGAGGAGCCCACTGGTGTGGGCCTGGGGCTTGGACAGCAATGCGAAGCCACAAATGCAAAACTCACTCGGGCCTCGGGGCTTCATGGCTGTGGGGTCTTCATCATCACGCCCTTGCCTGGGTGGCTGGTCTCTTTAGCCCAGTATAGCCCCTAAAATAACTGTTCAAAAACCTTGCATGTCACACAGTCAGCAGGGGCCCTGTGGGTGTGGCACGGTTCTCTGCAGTCTGCTTATCACCCCAGCTCCCAGCATGGGTCTCAATGGCTCCTGCTTTGCCCGCTCTTATGGTTTAGATTCAGAATGTCCCCAACGTCCCATGCGTTTGAGAGACAATTGCATCTTGGAAGTGCTGTGCCTATCAGTGGACTCACCGACTGTTGAGTTCATGGCTGAATGTGCTGGAAGTGGGGCCTGGTGGGAGGTGGTTCCCTGGGGTGCAGCCCACCTTTAGCTCCTCTCATTCTGCTTCCTGGCTGTCACGGAGTGAGCCGCTTTCCTCTACCAGGCCCTTGCACCAAGCCATTCGTCTCAGAGTCAGCCAACCAGGGATCGATCCCACTGAAACCGTGAGCCAAATAAACCTCTCTCTTTTTTTCCAATTGCAGGTGTTGGGTATTTTGTCCCAACAATGGCAAAATGACTAAGATGTGCTCCCATTGGCCCTCTTCTTCCCTCTTGTCCTCTTTGCCTTTCTCCTTCCTTCCTTCCTTCCTTCCTTCCTTCCTTCCTTCCTTCCTTCCCTCCTCTCACACCAGTGAGGCTGTCAAAGAATAAGCTCGCTACCTTGTTTCATTCTTTTTGCTTTCCTCACCCGGCAAACCCCAATCCTGAATGAGACCAGGCCTGAGCACCCATACCCATCCCAGACACACACAGTGCATTCTTTCTTTCTGCTCGAACATGATCCCCAGGTCCGCCCCGCTCTGGTTGCACCATGCCTGTGCGTCCCTCTGTGATCGCACCCGCTCCGTACCGCCTCTGCTTGGCCTCCCACACCACTCCCCCATTCCCTTTCTGCACAGGACTGAGCTTCCCACTTTACAGAGAAAATAGAAACTGCCAGATGGGGACACCCCGGCCTCTCTCCCACGCCCCAGAGCCAGCCTCGCCTGCCCGTCCTCATCCTCGAGGAGCGGCGCCCTCCCCCTGGGCTTGCCCTCCCTGGACCTGGGCGCCCCCTGCCACCTTCTCGTAATCCTCACCCTGCATCCATCCTGTGAATTATCTTTTTATGTTTTATGTTTTATCTGTTTGTCTGTTTATGTCTTTCGTTCAAGACTTTCCTCTCGAAGGGCTTTGTCATTTGCTTTTAGGTACCTGGACACTGAGTAAAAAGAAGGGGAGGGACAGCTTGTGTCCCACGCCACCCTTGGCTCTGTGACTGCTCCAGGGCTGTGACACTGGTCCTGTTCTGCCAGGGAGCCTGGGTCACTGCACTCAGACGAGTTTGTCCCTGTGTGGCAGCCAGGGTCTCCGAGCCTCCGCCCCCTTCCAGACACGCTTGCCTCCTGGCACCCGTGGGTGGCTCATTCAGCAACCGTGCCATCCCCACCTGGCATGCTCCTTGGCAGAGGGGAGGGAGTAAGAACACGTCCCGCGACCCCGTGCCACCGAGTCTGGGTGAGACGTCACCCGCCCACGGACACGGCACCAGCACTAATGGGGATGCTGGTCAGAGCTTGGGCTGAGACATCACCATGCAGCAGAGGCAGGAAGGGCCCAAGCTAGTGGCTGGGGCGGGGTCGGGTCCTGGGTCTGGGCCCCAGATGGCGGAGGCAGCCGTCTCCGGGGTCTCAGGGCAGCGCCTGTGTCCTTGCCTGTCCCAGCATCTGGACGCTGCCCTGGGCTGTGCCACAGACTCGTAGGTGCACTTCGCGTGCCCCTCGCTTCCCTGGACCCAGGCCCCACTCCCTGTCCTCTTCCTCCCCTCTGACAACCGCCTCCCTCGGCTTCTTGCCGACTTTTTAGATTCTACACACTGAGAGAAAATATACCGTGTCCATCTTTCTGGTCTGCTTGTTTTGCACAACACGACGATCTCCGCATTTTGATGTCATGAGAAACGAGGGAATTCTGTGGTTTGCTCAGGGCTCTGGGCACATTGCTCAGACTTGTGGAGTGCGTTCCGTTATCTGAGACTGAGAACACCGGCCAGGACAGGAGCCAACGCGGCGCTGTCCCCTCCTCTGTGGGCCTCGAGGCTGCTCCTCCCTGTCCTCTGGCCATGGCAGGAAGCGGCCGGCAGCTCAGTCCTTGGCTCCGTCATCCTCCTGCAACTCTCCTGCCTCAGTGTCTTCACACAGGCTGCAGTCGGCCCTGCAGTGACCGCAGCCAGCCACACCAGGCCAGGAGCGCGTACTGCTGCTGCTACCGGTCACCACGGTGCGGTGGCTTGAGGCAGCACCCACTCAGCGTCCCCCGGCTCGGTCACGCGGACAGCGGGTGACCTGCAGCTCAGCCAGCCCCTGAGTGACATCCAGGTCTCCAGACTCAGTGGCCATCAGAAGGACTCCGTTCCAGTTTCCTGGCAGCTGTCTGCAGCCTCTTGGTCCCTGGGGTCACTGCAGACGCCCATGGGCCCCCCGGGCCGCGGGCTTGTCCTGTGCTTTTCACTTCTTTGCAGCTGGAGAAGGGTCTCTGCTTTGCACTCATTTTGCAGTTTCTTACTGAGATGAAATTCACGTGACTTAGATTTCACCAGCTCACAGTGTTCGCTAGTGGCTTCCGGTCTCTTCACAGTGCGTGTCACGGTCACTCTGGGACATTTCCCTGACCTTTGAAGGGATCTTACTTCCTGTTCTGTCCATTCCCTGGCAGCTGCTAACCTATCATCTGTTTGTGCGGCTTTGCCTCTCTTGGACGTTTCACATCACACAACAGGGGTGCGTTCCTCTCTGACTTTTTCCACTTAGCACAGCATTTTCAAGGGTTCCCCACACTGCACGTGAACCAGCCCTCTGCTCCTTCTCACGACTGCATAGTAATCCCCTTGATAGGTGTATCCTACTTGCTTCAGCCACGCTGGCCTTGCTGGACAGACTTCAGCCTCACAGCCCAGGCTGGGCTCCTAGGAACTTTGAGGAATTGCATTGGCTGTGGTGGCACAAGCCCATCACCCCAGTGCTCTGAGAGGCTGAGCCAGAGGATTGCTCTGCCTGAGCAATGTAGCAACTTGGTGAGATCGCATCTCAAAGAATTATATAAAAATAGTGCTAGGGATGTAGCTCAATGTGGAGGCCTGGGTCCAACCCTCAGTATGGAAAGGATTTGGGGGAGAGGTTGGGTATAGTGGGAGGTCTTTGGAGCACTGGGGTGTGGCCTCATGGGAGTTATGGGACCTCGCATGTCTGTCTGTCAGTCTGTCTCTCTCTTGGAGAGACTCTATCTGGATTTATTTGCCTTCCTGCCATCAAGAGTACAAGAAAAGTCCAAAAAAGTGAAAAAACGAATTTATTCACAATTTTGTCGGCTTGGGAGGACAGCTGGACCCAACCATCTCAGTGGCAGAAACTCTCTGATCTATTGAAGGCACAGAAAGAAAACTGGGCAGGATGCATGCACAGGTCTAGCCAGGCTTTAGCCCACCAGAGGCCGGGAATGTCCTGTCTTCCATGGTGCTGGTTTCTGTTCTCAGCTTAGTTTCTTTAAATGATCTTAATTTTTACTTTTTATGTATTTTTACCATTGAAAGCATTTTTCAGTTATTTTCTTATTAGTACATGTTTGTAGCACGTAATAATCACATTCCTCATAGGGAGTGGGACATACATACAGCACATCTTAATTCTTTTTCATTCTGTTTCCTCCCCTCACCCCTCCATCTCTTGATTCCCTTCCCATCTGAGAAAGCGCTATCTCTTTACTTCCTATTATTTATCTTTTATTTTGCTCTTTATTTGTATTTTGGGTTTCTTGTATAGGAGAAACCATGTGATGTTTAAACTTGTGTGTCTAATTTACTTCACTTATTTCTCAAATTGCAACCATTTTTCCTTTTAAAAAAGATTTAATTTTTAAAGATCCATTTTAACCTCACCGTGATGTGCTGCCTTGCCCAAACCAGCTGGACCAACTGGTTATGTACTGACATCCCCAACACTGTGAGCCCAAATACACCTACTCTCTTTCCAAGTTGCTTATCTCAGGTGTCTGTTTTATTTTATGTTTTTAGCTGTCTGGTTTAGGAATGAGAAGTTGATTGACACACACAGCTGGTCGCCTGTTCTGATCAGGGCTGTCACCTGCTTAAGGAGGCAGCCTTGTCCCCACCATCTCCCTCACCCTCACGACCTGCTGCTGTCTCCTCCCAGGAGCCCCAAGCCTCAGTCCCTTTCTGTAGCTTAAGAAGCTCTAGAAACTTCAAGTTCATGAGCATGCGTCCTCTTGGTCACTGATCACTGATCACTTCAAGTTCATGAGCATGCGTCCTCTTGGTCACTGATCACTGATCACTTCAAGTTCATGAGCATCCGTCCTCTTGGTCACTGATTTTGGGAGGCTCCTCTGTGTGCACATAATAGGATTCTGTGTGTACCTGCCTTCCTGTTAATTTGCCTACTGTCAGTGTATTCCGGAGCATGAAAGGCAGATTCCCTTGGGCCCTACATGCTCTATCGTGATCCAACATCTGCAACAATTTGATAGCAGTTCATCATTTTGTACCTCACAACTTTGCTGCATGCTGAGATCTAGAAGGAATGAGGGAAAGTTTACATTTGAATTGTGGGGTAGGGAGTCGTCTTGGTTACTTTTCTCTCCTTGCTGGGACAAAACATCTGGTACCCAAAATGAAAGAAGGAAAAGTTTCTTTACTCCCTGTTTGTGGAGGTTTCAGTCCATAATCAGCTGGCTCCAAGGCAGGGTGGCGTGGCACTGGGGCAACACTTCAAGACAGCAGCAGGAACAAAAAGGGGGGAGAACAAGCCTCTCCTCCTCCCTTATATTGTAAGCAGGCTACTCCCCATCCAGGGCAGATGTAGCATTCACACCACCTCTGCCCTCCTCTTTCACAGGAGGAAGATATTTACAAGGAAGGATCTTGGCTCCCTGCTGAGTCTCTTAGTTACATTGCTAAACCTCTCAAGTTGACACAATGTATCAACCATAACAGGGTTCAAAGGGTTGGCCCAGCCAGTAGTAGAGTGCCCTGGAATGTAGGTCACTGTAAGAGCAGCACTATCTCCATTCACAGTAAGCGTGATTACTCAGGAGTAACCACGCCAAGTGCAAATGATTTTAGCTGTATTTTAAAGTGAAGCAGGTTCCTGTGTTTAGGTGGCAGGCTGAAATTGTTAGCCAAACTTGTTACTGTTTGTATTCAAAAGTAATAAAGCTGCTTTCCCTAAAGAAAAGAAAGGAAAGGAAAGAAAAAGGGGGGGGGAGGGCTGAGCTGGAGACTGACCACACACTCAGGGCTGGAGCAAGGCCAGCCCGGGAACACAGAGCTCCAGAGGCGAGCCCCGTAAACCAGCTGGAGGGACTGTAACAAAGCCAGGCCAAGGGGCATCCGGCCTTGGTTCTCCTCCCGGCTGACTGCAGCACGGAGAGCTCTGAGAATGTTTTGCTTTCAGTGTTCTCAGCAAAACACTAAGACCGTACACTTTCGGCCCTGTAGTGCACTCCCCTCTTTTTATTGTGTATAAATAAAGACCCAGTCTGCACTAGGTGGTCACTGCCTCTCCATCAGAGAGGTCAGGTCCCACCTGGTCTGAACTGTTTCTATGTGTCTTGTTTTTTCTTAACCACCCATTGCCCCCTCTCAGGACCCCGCTGGCTGAGTGGGTTGTGGCAGAAAACAATGTGGAACAAAGAAAGACTGTGTGCAGTGCTGCTCTTCCTCTGAAATAAAATGCATTACGAGGTGCACAGACACTCTTTGTGTCCAGGACCACGTGCAGCTCTGATTTGACCTCTGAGGCATCAGGGGAAGGCCACAGCCTTGCTTCGCCCCTTCCGAGAGCAACTCGTGGGGTCTTCTGTCTTGCACTGAGCCCTGTACCTGGCCCCACAGACTGGAACAAATGGAAAGGGAGTCACTCGTGCTGATGCCATCTAAACTGAAACTCGAAGGCGGAAGACGGATCCCCAAACAGACCAGCTTTTCCCTGAAGATGAGAGCTCCCGGGTGCGTCAGTACCGTAAGGAAATTCTCTGTTCTACTCTTACTTCAGAGTTACCACTCGAGCCCTGTTCTGACCAAATCACGATGATGGGGATTGGGGGTGGGAGTGGGGGTGAGGGGTTGGAACCAACATCTTCTATATTTTGTATTGTATAATTCCTCAACATGTAACAAATTGGTATCTTGTCAATATAGTCAGTTTATCAATGGATCTAAAAAGACAAATAAAAAAATAAAAGTTAACTGGCATTGAGTAGTTCCTTTCTGTTGTTTTGTTCCCTTTTTCTCACCTTACCAAACCCACTGTCCAGCTCTGGTCCAGAGGAAACTGAGGCCAAATGAATGCTTGTGTGATGGCCACGGTGATGCCAATGCCCAAAATGATGGGGCGGTGGGGGGTTGGCTTTTGTTGTTGGTCCTTGTTTGAGTGGAGTCAGTCGATACTGCCTGGGCTGATCTTGAAATTGTGACTCAAGTGATCTCCTGACTCAACCTGCCTGCCACGTAGCTGGGACTACAAACCAGTATCACAACAGGATTGTTTAATGTTTGGCCTAAAGCTGCCTCCATACATATTTTAAATTTGGCCTGAAGGCTTTTCTGTACGTAGTGAACTGTAACCTGACTTGATGTGTAAACAGACTGTAACCTACTCTTGTAGCAAGTAGCTCAGTTTCAGCCAATCACAAGCAGTCAACTGTTCAAACCATGTTCAAATATGATGGACAGGAGCTATAACCAATCTGGCCATGTCTCTACCCTTTCCCTTTTATCATTTCCTTTTCTCTGGCTATAAATAGAACCTGCCCATGTGGCAGGTTGGATAATTGTGAAGCAATTTTGAATCTGGTCTGTACTGAGATATAAACTGCTCCATCTTGTGGTCCCAAATAAAGCCAATTCAGATCTCCAAAACCAGATTTCTTACAGTGTTCTCTTTTACCACAAAGTTGGAGGTAACTTCCTCCCAGATTCCTAGAGAGACTTCTGGGTTGAGAAAAGTTGCAGGGAGAAGGAGCCTGAGGCTGAATCACCTCGTTTCTCTAGCTGAGTCTTCCTCAGTAGGTACACTCTCTTTGACACCTCTAGGCCCCTGGCGACGCTGTAAATGATGGGTAGTGAGAGTCCTATCCCTGGGTCTCGGCACTGCCACTCCATTGTGCAGAATTCCCCAGGGAAGGTCTGCACTGGAGTAGGCCGGGTCACTGTCCCCAAATCACACTCCACTTCTGCTCTGGCGCCACATTCCCACGCTCTGCAAAGAGCAGGGAGGTTTCCCAGGCTGGGAGGAAATTCGTCTGCCACCCCCAACCCCATTCTTTCTGAAGTCCTTTCCCCTTAAGCCTTCCCCTCCGCAGTATCCTGGGTGGACTCTACTGTGGGAAGCTGCAGCATCCTGGCCTGCAGTGGCTTCTGCAAATTCTGATGCCTGCAGAATTTTAAAGGCTTGTTTCTCAGTGCTGAGATCTGTAACTATGCCTATTTGTGGTACTTGTATCTTTTGTCTCCTTGCCCTATAATAAAGACTTTTCTTCTCACCCACCTTTGCTGCTCAAAGTGTGTCCGTAATTGGCACTGTGGCCTGGCCTTACCTGAGAGCTTGTTAAAAACACTGGGACTCAAGCTCCACTCCACACCTATGGAGTCAGAATTTACACTTCACAAGGTCCCAGGTGATCAGGTGTGCATCAGGGTTTGAGTTGCTTTTTTTTTTTTTTTTTTTGGTATCAGGGATCGAACTCACAACCTTGTGCCTGCACCAGGCAGGCACTTACACCATTTAGCTAAATCCCCGGCTGCATCAAGGTTTGAAAAAATCTGCTCTAAACAACCAGGTCAGGCGGCGTTTCTGAGCGTGGAACAGGGAAGAGCAGGTTTCTTGTTTCTAAGCCAGATGATTCTTTGCTGTGTGGGGCCATCCTGTGCTTTGTAAGATGTTTAGCAGCCTCTCTGAGGCCTCTAACTATTAGAGGCTGAACGTATGATCTCTCTCTTGTCCCCTCAAGCCATGACAACCCAAAGTATCTCCAGATATTGTTGAATGTCACCTAGGGAACCAAATCACTCACCCACTCCCCAGTTGAGAACCACTGGCTTAGTTTAATAAAGGAGAGAATGTGAGTCTCTTTGCAATTGAACTAACAGAGACAGTACAGTTACAGTCGAGGCAGGTCATTGTTCTTTGGATATTTTCCTGAAAGCAGAAGGGAAGAGCAAATCTGCTGGGAATATCACATTTCAGATGTTCTGAAAGTCATGAGTTCTTCGGGAAAAACGAGCATCACTAAAATCCAAAATGGAAGCCAAAAGCTGTCTTTGTTGGCATGGAGCTTTTGGTTTAAGGGCAGACAGAGAATTTGCAGCATCCTGATCTGCGAATCCAGCTGGGCTGTCAAGGGAAGGGGAATATTTGCTTTGAGCATCAAGGCTGGGGCCATGGCTACTTTACCTGTGCTACTCTCTCTATGGCAATTTCTACCTAGAAAGGCGCTCTGTGTTCATTCGTTCATTCGTCCACCGACCCTGAACTGAGTCAGAAGCGGCACGTCCTGGGCGAGGCAGGTGGAGGGAGAGATGAGACACACTCAGTCCAGGGAGGACACATGGACCGCTAGTGGGGTGTCTCATGCTCGTCACAACCATGGCGATAGAATCTATTTATTGAGTACTCCGTGCTTGTCTTACACAGCTCAGAATAACCCTAAGACACGGGGATGATTGCTCTGCTCTCCAGATGAGGAGTCAGGGAGGCTATGCCTCTTGTTCCACAGCCCACAGATGATGGCAGAACGGGAGCACGAATCTGCACTGTGCTTAGCCCCCTGCAGAGAACACGGTGCCTCCGTGCGCCCCAAACCCACCTCTCCCAAGACCACTGTTAAACTCATGGTCGCACGCAGAGCAGAGAGCAGCCAGGATGACAGAGGATACCTTCCCAAAGGCGCCACTGCGCCCACCCGGAAACACCAGGACTTGTGCATGTGGCCCTCCCGTTAGGGGGGACACTGTCAGGGACACAAGGACCTGAGGTGTGAACTGAAAACCAGGCTTCACCTCTGTGCTGTTTAAAAGCCCATTTCTTACCTCCTCTGTTTTATGTGTAAATCACAGACTTTGAATTCCTGATGGCGGGAATCTGAGGATACTGCAGCCAACACAGAAGCACAATTATCTTTCCGTGCCCCTGGTTTCAGTTCTCCCGTGTTCACGCCCCAGAGCGGAGCTGCTGTGCTATGTCGCAGATAACTCCAAGTTCAGGTTTTTGAGTAATCACCAAACCACTTTCCACCAAGCCACACCAGTTCCATTCCCACCAGGAATCCTCTTGGATTTCAATTTCTAATTGGTGTCCTGGCCAACACCGATTTTCTAGGTTTTTGATAGTAGCCTAGAAACACCGATTTTCTAGGTTTTTGATAGTAGCCACCCTAATGGGTGAGAACTGGTGTCTCACTGTAGTCTTGATTTGTATTCTCTAGTGACTGGCGACACTGAACAAATTTTCATGTGCTCTGGGCCCCTGTGTACCTCTGAAGAAAAGCCCTTCCCAGTCCTTAGCTGTCTTTTTCAATGAGGTTTGTTACTGTGCTGAAAAAATACTTTATATATTTTGGATATTAATCTCTCATCAGTTAGATGATTTGCAAATCTGTGCATTCATTCTGTGGTTTGTTTTTTACCATCCTGATAATTTCTTTTGATGCATGAAAGTTTAATTTTGATGTAGTCAAATTTATCTACTTTTCTTTTGCTTCATAGGCTTTTGATGTCCTCCATGAAATTGTTGCCAAATCTAATTTTGTGAAGTTCATATATTTTCCTAAAAGTTTTATAGTTGTATATGCAGAGTTGGGGCTTTAATCTGTTTTTAGTTAAGTTTTGCATATGGAGTAAGGAAAGGGTCCATCCTCACTCTTTTGCATGTGGATACTGTGGCGGGGGAGGGGGGGATACTTTCTTCCACGCATCTTAGCTTCTGAGGCCCTGCAAATAGGACTGACCCAGACAGAAGAACGCGAGACAAGTGAACACAAGTCTGTCGCCAGGCGCATTGCACAGAAACACATAGGGGTGTCCGGAGAAGAACAACCCCAAAGCCTGGGGAGATGCATCCTAGGTTAACGAAAGGAAAAGGAGTTTGGCGCTTCAGGTGGAGGAGGCGAGTTATAGAACGGTGAGCACTAAAGTATGGTCAATACGGCTTGTTTAATAAGGCTGGTTACGGAGGCGTAGGTCTGTGCCTCCTCCATGGTAGGAGTCAAGAGTCCTTCTCTTTATGGTTTGGAAACAGAGACATCTCTATAAATGCAAACTTCCTATATTCATACAAATAAAGGTTGTACCCTGCTTTTAGAGCTCTTCTGGGGTCTGCTTGACCTTCATGGCCTTGGCTTGAAATAATCCATATGTTAAAATAGCGTCCTTTGCTGTGTACTCCGGTGCCTCCAACATCCAGTTTTCCCACCATCCTTTGCTGAAAAGACCGTTGTCCCATTTAATGACTTTGGCTTCCTGTTGAAAATCAGAAGAAAGTCCATGGTCAGTACTCCTGTTCAACACAGGACTCAAAACATTAGTCAGAGCAATCAGGCAAGAGAAAGAACTAAACAGATAGGGATAGTAAAAGAGGAAGTCAAATTATCCCAATTTGCAGATGACATTGTGATCCTTGGAATAGAAGACCCCCAAAATTCCACCAAAATACTCCAGAATTAAAAGACAAATTCAGCAATGTAGCAGGATGCAAAATCAACATACAGAGCTGGGTATGGTGGTGCATGCCTGTAATCCTATCACTCGGGAGGCTGAGACAGGAGGATCATTGCAAGTTTGAGACCAGCTTGGGCTACAAATGAAGTTCAAGGCCAGCCTGAATTGAATAGCAAGATCCTGTCTCAAAAGGACAAAATACAAAACAAAGCAAACAACTCAACACACAAAAAGCAATAGTGTTCCTGCACACCAATAACTAATTCACCAAGAAAGAAATTTGGAAAACCATACTATTTACCCAGTAGCATTAGGAAAACAATACCATTCAGGATAGCATGAAAAAAATTAAATACTTAGGAATTAATCTAACCAAGGAAGTAACAAACCTCTGTAATGAAAACTACAGCACTCTGAAAAAGAAGATTGAAAAACTTATTAGAAAATGGAAAAATATCCCCTAATCCTGAATAAGCAGAACCAATACAGTCAAAATGACCATACTTCCAAAACTGACATACAGATTTAATGTAATCTCAATCAAAGTACCAATGTCATTCCTCACAGAATTAGAAGAAAAAAACTGTCCTAAAATTCACATGGAACCAGAAGAGACCCAGAACAGCAAAAACAATCCTGGGTAACAAGAGCAAAGTGGGAGGCATCACAAACCTGGACTTCAAATTATATTACAAAGCTACAGTGATAAAAACAGCATGGTACGGGCACGAAAGCAGACATGAGGACAAATAGAACAGAACAGAGGACACCAAAAGAGCCCCAGGCACATTCAGTCTTCTGACCTCTGACAAAGAGGACAAAACATAGTCTGGAGAAAAGCCTCTCTAGCAAACAGCTTTGAGAAAACTGGCTGTTCATATGCAGAAGATTGAAACTAGACCCATATTCCTCACCATGTACTAAACTCAAATAAAAGCGGATCAAAGATCTAAATAGTGAAATAGTAGCACTATGTACCTGCTGGAAGATAAAATAGGTAAAACTCTTGAGGCCATCAGTGTAGGCAGGGACTTTCTGAAAAGAACCCCAATTGCACAAGAACTAACATCAAGAATCAACAAATGGGATTCTATGGAGTTAAAAGACTTCTGCATACTAAGGGAAACAACTAACAGAGCGAAGAGACACCTACAGAATGGGGAAGCTACACCTCATACGGAGGACTGATATCTAGAATATATAAAGAATTCAAAAATATTAGACCCTCCTCAATAAAAGACCCAATCAAAAAATGGGGGAACTGAAATGAACAGACACCTCTCAGAAGAAGTACAGATAGCCAATAAATGAGTGAAAAAGTGCTTAACCTCTCTGACCATGAGAGAAATGCATATTAAAGCAACACTGAGATTCCATCTTCTCCAAAGAGTGACTGTCATCAAGAAGTCAAATAATAACAAAAATTGGTGAGGCTATGGGGATAAAGGAACCTTTCTACATTGACAGGAACCCTTCTGCCTCAGCCTCCCAAGTGCTGGGATTACAGGTGTGTGTACCACCACCTCCAGCTACAAGCTTAAATATCACATTGTTTCTCTTACATGAGAAACCGAAGTCTAAATAAAGAGCAAAATAAAAGATAATAGGGAACAGATATTTTGCAAATGGGAAAAGGTCCAAGAGATGGAAGGAGAGGGGAAGGAGGCAGGGAAGGGGACATAAAAAGCACTAAGATGTGTCTTACACCTGTACCAACTCCCCGTGAGAAATGCAATGGAATGCAAACACGGACTAAGGAAAATAAAAATTAAAAGAACAAAGTGCTCATTGTCAGCTTGTTGAAAAAAAATCAGGTGACCTTGTGTGTGTGTGTGTTTATTTCTAGACTCTCAATTCTAGTCCATTGTCCTGTGTGCCTATCGTTAGGCTAATTCCATACTATTTTTGTTACTATGACTTTGTAGATGTTTTGAAATCAAGACGTGTCAATGCTTGAAATTTGCTCCATTTTTGTCCAGATTGGTTTTGCTATTCAGAGTCCTTGAGATTGTGTTTGAATGGCAATGGGGGTCACTATGGGCATTAATGACATAATTCCTAGGGTACTTCCTAGCTTTCAAATGTCATGGCTTCCATTTTATGCTTTGATTTCTCTTGACTAAATCATTCTCAGGGCTCAGAATGGCACCCCCACAGTACTTGGAACTGAAGGACATCAGAGGACCTCAGAAGCCCGAAGGTCACCTGACCTTCCCCACCCATCTGTGTGAAAGCAGACTTAAAGGACTTTGCTAACCTACTTCCTGAAAGTGGTGCTCAAGTCCCTCCTGTGGCAGGTGTCCTGCCTTATACCAGAAGGAAAAGAACGAGGACACAGAGAAGAAAGCTTTGAACAAATAGGCTTATGGTGTCCTCCACTTTATTACCTGAGGTCAGAGCCTATTTTCACCCAAACACATGTCTGTGTGACTGTCCATTCATCAGGGAATCTAAGCATAAAACACACCAATTTATCTAGAAGCAAGGTTTTAAAAGTTTTGACCACAAATAAATTATAAATGTTTGAGGAAATAGATGTCTAACCTGATTTGAACTCTGTACAATGTATTCATGTATTTACACATTGTGTGGTAACCTGTAAATAAGTCTTCATTGCTTAAGACTCCCCACATAAAACTTTGTAAATAAATTTGTTAGGTTTTGGTCAGTCTGCCCTTTCCTATAGGAGTGCTGGACATGAACCTTACGATGAGTGAGGACTAGATATTATTTTTTCTCCCTTACAGCATTTTACCAACAGTCTGCGTCATTGTTCTTGACTCTTTGCCCTCTTGATTAATATAAATTTCACATGTCCTTGTCAAACTGAATTAAATTTGACCTAAAGGTGCTTCCCCACATATTCTAAATTTGGCCCAAATGTTTCTCCATACATAGTGAACCTAAGGTGATGTGTAAACAGGCTGAAACAAGTAACTGAGTCCCAGCCAATCACAAGTGACCAACTGTTCCAACTGTTCGAATAAGACAGTCAGGAGCTGTGACCAATCAGGCTGTCTGCTCTCACTTCCTTTTTCTATATGTCACTTCCTTTTCTCTGGCTATAAATAAGACTACCCATGTATAGAGGGGGTATTCTGAACTATTTAGGAGCTTGGCTACTGCTCAATTCTATAATTGCAAATAAAGCCAATTAAGATCGTAGAACTAGATATGTTGCAATTATCTTTTAATACCTCAAACATTCTATTGTATCTACCTGGTTGAGGAGCATTATCTTTAAAGACTAGTTGTTGTTTTTTTTTTTTTTTTTTTTTTTTTTTTTTGTGTGTGCGTGTGTGTGTGGACTTTTTTCTTTTATTCCTATCTTGAAATTTGTTTCCCTGATTTTTAAGAAGAGAACTGTTATTATAGTAATGAATGAACAGGCTTCATGACACGGTACCCTTTGGTTTTGGCTCAGTGATCTGACATCAGCTGGCCGGGGCGGGGTGCAGCCTGCATGGAGTCTGCCTGGGCCTTTGCCTTGGCCCTGGCCGGGGGGGAGTGGTGCTTCTTGTGAACACCTGCTTTGCTTTAGGTGCCGGAAGGAATTAAGACCTTGTACTGTGGCATTTTTCTCCTCTGGAATTATACGGTGCGTGTTTCTTTGTGTTATTGTAACTGTAGTTTTTTTTTTTTACTGATTGTTTTTCTGACATCAACTCTCCTGTATTTATTTATCTTTAAAATACTACGTTTTTTGTAAAACTACCTCAAACTTTTATGGGACATAGTTAATGTAGTAGACTTTTAAAAATAGATGGAGTTGTCATTCTCATTGAGACTGGGGGGTCCACCAGAGCCCCCCTAAACCAATCCAACCATGTCAGCCTGAAAGCTAACTATGTGACAACCCAAAGTTGTTCTGGTATGTATCTGCGAGAGTAAAACTTTTTATATATAAATAGGGGAAACTAAACTCCCCAAAATAACTTCATCCTGGTCTGCTGGCCAGTGGCCAGTCGGGAGACCTATCAAGTACTTGTCACGACAAGTGCAGATAAGTGGCCTTATTTTC
This sequence comes from Dasyprocta punctata, assembly GCA_004363535.1. NCBI lineage: Eukaryota > Metazoa > Chordata > Mammalia > Rodentia > Dasyproctidae > Dasyprocta > Dasyprocta punctata. The sequence continues at coordinate 16,940 of RJWM01037273.1, forward strand.
CTTCCCCTCTGCGTATGTTTAAACACTAAACTAGCTAATGATACTGTGCCTGCCTTTGAGGTCCCAAAATAGTGTTTGTTTGGAGGGAATCTGGCTCGTGCATTAAAACAGAAATGTAAAAGAAAACATTCTTAACCCTGTCAATTTTTTTCAAAACAATAATGAAGCAACCAAATGCAACTGTGGTCTTTGGCCAACTTTCTAGAGAGAAGAAAACAAGCATCTGCCGGTAACAGGCTGCTTTGGGACGGCTGATCACAGGGCCGACGCAAACCCTCATGGTAATTAGTGGCAGCCCCAAAATAGAACCTCAGCCCTGCCTAGCTGTTGTCATGGTGACGGCCCCCAGCAGCCCACCCTCCCCTGCCAAGCACTGGGCGCTGTCTGTGGCCTCCCATCTGCTGCACCCTGGCTGGGGGCAGTGACATGAAAGGGACTGCTCATGTGTCAGGCGGAGGGGCGTGCGTGTGCTGGGTACGAGGACGGGGAAGAGAGGGGCTGGGGTGGCGGAGCAGCTGGCAGAGCGGCCCGGCTCACCAGACAGGTGCCATCAGGGGTCAGGGGATGGATGC
>RJWM01037274.1:0-17560 GCA_004363535.1 Dasyprocta punctata
AAAAAAAAAAAAAAAAAAAAAAAAAAAAAAGAAACAATACTGGGAGTAAAATGTAATCTTGGAGACCCAAGGCAAGGAAGGTCTTCCTCTTTGCTTAGTATTTTCCACAAGGAAGTCTAGCACTTTCCCCTTGTGCTTTTCTCTCTGTTTTTGTGTGTGTGTCTCTCTCTGTCTCTCTCTGTCTCTGTCTCTCTGTCTCTGTCACTGTCTCTGTCTCTCTCTCTGTCTGTCTGTCTCTCTCTGTCTCTCTCTGTCTCGACATTGGAGAAGGGATAATGTTAGAGATTATCCTATGGTTTCAGTGATTCCTTCCCATAAAAGATTGTTTACCAAGTATATTCAGTGGAGTACCCATGCCAGAAGCAGTAATGCTGGCCAAATTACAGACACCTGGAGCTTACCCAGTTTTGTACTGAAATTCTAGGAATAAGCCCAGAAATCTCTTATTTTAAACAAATCCCCAGAGCAATTGTTAAGCATAGTGAGATTTGAAAGCCTCCATCAAACCAGGGTTCCCAAACTCAGTTGTCCACAGGTGCTGGATAGGTAATATAAGGAACTGGAAAAATCAAAGTGTGCATGTATTGGTCAGCTACTGCTGGTAACAAGCCACCCCCAGGCCTCTTTGGTAGATCCAGGTCAGACACAGCCAGTCCTGCCCCAGGCAATGGGCAGGTCAGCTGCAGTGGGCTGCCCTGGGTGGTCGCCACGCGCATGGCTGGCATCTGGGGTGGTCAGCATCGCCTGGCCTATGGGCTAGCCCTGGCTTGTTCTAGGGGTGGCTGAACAGGGCTTCAAGAAACAGGCAGTCCTGCATGGGCACAGAACTGCAGTGCCGTCTCTTCCTCGCCATTCTGTGAGCCAAAGTGAGAGGCAGGGCTTGGACGAGAGCCCGGCTGCAGGAATCGCCTCCACCTTCTGACGGAAGCAGCTGCAGTGGCGACACTGCCCAGGGCTGCCCAGCCCTGTGGTTTCCCAGCTCTCCTCTGTCTTCGCGCTGTGCTCCCCCAAGTGTCTCTCTGTGTCCCCTTCTCATGAGGGCAGTGGCCGTCGGATCAAGGGCACATCCTCAACTCAGGATGAGCTCATCTAGAGATCCTCGACTAATCACACCTGCAAAGACTGTTTCCAAACAAGGTCATGTTCTGGGGTTCTGGGCAATGTGAAATTTGGGAGGACACTACTCGACCCCCTAAAAAAACAGGTTTAACCAGAAACGGGAGCTTTTGCTCCAGTTGTAAGAAATTCAGAGACAGAGCACCGTCAGCACAATGGTCCAGCACTCCAGGATACCCAGGCCGAGCTGCATGGAATTCCCTGGTGTCAGCCCCATGCCCACACTCGAGGTAGGAGAAGAGGTGGGAGGAGCAATGTCTGCTCTGGATGACTGACCCTTTTCAGCAGAGAAGCAAGAATCTTCCAGGAAACTCCCACACTGGATTTCTCCTTGTATCTTGTTGAGAAGAACTTGTTCTAAGACCACCCCTAACCACAAGGCAAGGCTGGGAAGTTGGCCAGTTACAAGCCACGGCTGCCCTGAGCATGAACATATGGTCATGCTGAAAAGAAGAAACCAGGGGAGGGGGTCACTGTGCCCAAGGCCTGCCACACCAGTGTCTTCTGAATCTGGTGAACGTGAGTCTTTCTGGAGTCTGTGCTACAAAATCCAGTGTTCTGGTCAACCTTGAACAGAGTGATCCCACCAGGATTACATGACCCTGATGTCTTGTCAAGGTAGGGATCTACTATAGCGGGTGACTATGCTGTGTTAGTTAGGGTTCTCTGGAAGAACAGAATCAATAGAAAATGTATATATAACTGTGCAAAAGTTCATTAGATGGGCTCACAGACTCAAAAGCGGGACAGCCCCCGATGGCCATCTGTGATCTGGAGGGAGAAGATCCGGAGGTGCTCAGTCCAAGAAGGTGGAAGCCACACAACAGAGGGAACCAAGCATGCAGCACAGGTCCACAGTCAAAGGCCTGAAACTCCCTGTCAAATTGCCGGTGTGAGTCTGCGTTGTTAGGCTGAAGAAACAAGTCCAGTGTCCAAAGGGAATAGCAAAGACTGGAGCTCTTCCAGAAGGGGACACTTCCTTTTCCTCTCCTTTTCATTCCATCCAAGCTACGAGCCTACTGGTTGGGGCCACCCACATCTAGGTGGGTCGCTCCCCCCCATATCCTGGCCTGCACGCTGGTCGTCCAGAACTGTGCTGCCCTGATCTGCAGGCAGTTCCTAACCGATTCGAGTTGACAGAACGTGAGTAATAGTCATCCCTGTCTTCGTGGGGAGGCTTGGAATCTCTGGAGACATTTTTCAGCAGCAGGACTGGGGGTCATTATGTCCCTGCCTTGTGTGAGGTGCACACAGAGCAACCAACACAGTGTCGGCATAGAAAACACAGAAGTACGTATGGGTGTACCTGGGAAGAGGTCCGGGAGGTGCTATGCTCTGGTCCTGGAAGAGGCGGAGAATTCCCCTAACAGAGGAAAAGAATTCCAAGCAGAGGCACAGTGAAACAAGAGAACATAAATACCCGGGGTTCTCAGTGACTGGAGCCCATGTGTGGCAGCAGAAATCTAATGAGGTGGAGACATTGGCCAGACATGGAAAGACTGGGTGTCATGTTATAGCACTTTGGTGGCTCCATTTAAAGATTTACACCAAGGGGTGTGTCTTTGGAAGCTGTGGTGGTTAGGGCAGAATGGCTACTTGATTGGCTTTGGGATCCTCCTAAAGCAGTGATGGTGAATCTTTTAGAGTTTTCAGTGATAACAAACACCCCACTGTGGCACATGTGCCACAGGTTTGCCACCACTGCAGAGGATTGGTAGAGCGCCCTTCAGGCTGTGCCTAGGTATTTCAAGGAGATGAGGCTTTCAGTCTCTGTCCTTTCCTCTCTGGCACTGTTCCTCTGCTTTACTCCCCAATCACCATTAACTAGGGCACTTTTCTCTACCATGTCCCCCTGCTATGATGTTTCTGCCTTTGGTCAGCTAACCATGGACTAAATCCCTTGAAACCCTGAGCCTAGTTAAATTTCTCTAAATTGTGAGAGTAGGATATTATGTTCAGCAACAGGAAAGCTGACTAATACAGGAGACCACTCTACCTTAAAAACTGGAACTGTGAGCCGGGCGTGGTGTCTCACGCCTTTAATCCCAGCACTTGGGAGGCTGAGGTAGGCGGAGTGTTGTGAGTGCAAGGCCAGCTTGGGCTACAACGCGAGTGCAAGGCCGGCCTGAGCTACACAGTGCAGCCCTGCCTCAAAAAACCAGGGCTGGGAGTTTAGCTCAGTGGCTTAAGCACCTGCCCTGGCAGGTGTGAGGTTGTGAGTTCAATCCCTGGTGCTGCAAAAAAACCCAAAAAAACTGGAACTGTGAGGGGCAAGAACGAAGGTGCAGATAAAGGCTAGGGGGACATGGCCTCTTGACAGAAGTAGAAAATCAGCAGCAGGCAGCATTAGGTGTGGAAAGGAGTGAGAAGGTAAATTAGGGTCAGTAGCCACAGCTGCTCTTAGAAGTGGTCTCAAAGTTGTGTGACACATTAAGTGTTTGTTTCTTATCCCCATCCCAGGCCAGAGTGGGTCCGTGATGGCCCTGGGGCGGGAAGGAGTTTCACTACTCCCTAGGGCCTGGGAGACCCCTGCTAGTGTTACAGGCAACTGAGTTAGACAGAAATATTATAGGCAGTCAGACAGGGCCAGGCCCTCAAGGAAACTGGCACAAAGGACCAGATGTCTTGGTGACCTTGGAAGAGACACACACCTCTTGCTGTGGGCCAGATATCAAGACAAAAGGCAAAACAAATACACCCATATGCTAAAGATTGATATTCTAAATAGTTCTCTATCACCCTGAGGAAGTCAGGAGTCAGCATCCCACCCCCTTACAGGAAGAGTCATTGTCATTAAGCATCCCCACTTACTACGTGACTCACTTCCCCATTTGTCCTTGATTTGATCAATTCTACCTGAGCAATTAATCTTATTGGTTAACCATGGTTATGTCCCACCTTATGCCCATCTGCCTTGTGAGTTCCCAGTTTTCCCCATCATGGTTTTACTCTATAAAAGTCCCTAAATATGACAGAATCTTTGGCAACCCGCTCGGGCCCCCTTCTGTCCCTCAGACAGAAGCTTTCTTTCTCTCAATAAATACATTCTGCTCTTACCCTCCATTGTTCCTAAAATTCATTCTTCGATTTTAGAGAACATGAACTCATGCCAGACATATAGTAAGTTGGGAGTTTCATTCCCCTGTATCATTTGGAGGTCTGGGATCATTTTTCCTGTATCACTAGTGCTCTGCAGAGGCCATCAGAGGAGAAAGGAGCAGGATGGGGGGGCCAGGTCTGCATCGCTGGCACCCGGAGCAGAGCTGTGGGGCCCCACCTAATCTGAGGGAGGCTGGAAAACATAGCCCAGCTGAGAGCCCAGACAAACAGGAACTGGGTCTGGCTAACAGACGGCCCTCACTCTGCCACAAAATGTTTACGAAGTAAAATCATCGGTACTCTGTAATTGATTCAACATGAAGGGGGAAAAGAGGGAAGACAGCTCCGGGTTTCCACCCTGGAGGCTGGGGCAGGACAGCTCTGAGGGCGAAGCTGGAAGCTGCCCCCTGCGCGAGACCACGGGCTATCTCATAGAAGCACCATGAAAGCATTTGATGCTGACCGCTGGTTTCACTGCATGACCTGCACTCCAGTTGTAAGAGAAATGCTTCCTTTTTAGTTGAAAAGTAGATCGATACTGCCAGGCATGGTGGCACACACCTGCAATCCCACCACTTGGGAAGCTGAGGCAGGAGGATCACTTTGATTTTAAGGCCAGCCGGGGCTACATAGTAAGTTCAAGGTCAACCTGAACTACATAGTGAGACCATGTCAAAAAATAAAATAAAATAAAATAAAATAAAATAAAATAAAATAGTAGATAATTGTAATCCATGTAGAAGAACAAATAACTTGAAAGCTAATCAGGAAAAACCTCATTTTTCGGTGTTTCTTCTCCCTCGTTCAGTTAAGACTCCTCCCTTCTTATCTGTCCTGGCTGTCTGGTTTCGGTCTGAGCAGACATCGGGGAGCAATTACTGAGTGTTTATGCTGCACGCCAGCCGCTTCGGACACTGCCACCACTAGAGGCTTCCAGCAGCGCCGTCCAACAGCGCTTACTGTCCTCCCAGCTGAGGTCGCGTCTGGGTGACAGCCTCGCTCACCTCTTGGCCTCAGTGGGAGGACTGGGCAAACTGTGACTCACACAGGTGAGCGGCTGGTGGTGAATCAATGCGGTGTGTCTGTCTCGGGGACACTGCTGAATGCACCCTCTGTTTTCAGAGTCTACACTCGCAGCACACAGCCCATGCTCAGCGTCGGTCGGCCTTTTCCTCCCGCGGGTACTGCGGTGGAGCCAGGCGGCCTGCCCGTAATCCCTGGGTGTCCTGGCTGTGCAGCCTTGGGCCAAGTGGCCATCTTCTCCAGCCTCCTTTGCCTTCTCCGCAGGATGGGGGTCATCCTGGGGACTCATGTCTGGGATTCTGGAAAGATTAAAGAACATCACCTCTGTGAAGTATGCGTGAGAGCGGCCGCCTCCCAGTACCGGTCCTCCAGGGGTGCCGGTGACCGGCATTTCCCTGCGGTTCTTAAGAAGCCTGAATTTTCCCCAAGTGTCCCAGAGTTCCGAGTGTCTCTTCCTCTAACCGAGGTGGGAAAGTAGTCAATGGATTGCTTTCTGCTCCTGGTTCGAGCTCCTGCCTCCTGTTAACAGAAGGGAATCATCGTGCACTCTCTCAGAAACTAACTTCTAGGTTTTCTGTGTCTCTGACTCTTCTCTCCTGTCCAGCCCCTGAAAACTGTTACATTGCTCAAACCAGGACTTGCGGGGGAGGCCCTGGGGACATCTCTATTTCCAGTCCCTGCTAAACAGTCACTTGGGTCATTAGCTTCGGTATGTGACACTTAACAACCAGAGCCCTGAGCAGCCTGCTGAGCGCCTGGGGCTGTTTACATCTTTGAAAGCTCTAAAAGTTCTGTTATCACTATCGTTATCGCTATCACTGCCCTGGGGGAAGCTGTTCTGGCCCTGCCTAAGGGAAGAGGAGGTTCCAGCACAAAGATGAAATTCGCACCCTCTAGTGGATGGTTCTGTGCGCCCCAGGGCAAGAAAACAGGAAGCCGTGGTGCCCCACCTTGGGGGCAGGACAGTCCTCAGAGGTGCCATGTGTCACAGAAGAACCATGGGGATCCGTGGGAGTGAGGGGAGGGGAGCAAAGGGCCTGCCCAGCTCTGCGGACTGAGTGAGGGATGAATTCTTCTGTCCTGATCTGGGGGGATGCTGGGGAGGGTCCCTTTAGGGCAGGTCAGGCTGGAGGCATTGCTCAGGCTGACCCAGGGGCAGCACGGGAGCAGTGGTGGCCTGGGCAATCCCAGCTGGGGCAAGGGCTGCCCGGCCGGCCGGCTATTAGTGGCACAGCCCTGGGTGCTGGATGAGCACCAGGACAGCAGGAAACAGGCTGGGCCTGGGCAGTGGGGAGGCCGTTGTCTCTGTGAATCAGCCTCACAGCGTCTGAAACCCACCTAAAGATCAGCGGAGACTGGAGGCAGAGCTTCTAAGATCTCAAGGCCCGTTCAATAACAGACGCGGGCCTCGCTACACTCAGGAAACTGGCTCTGGTCTCCAGACGCCTAAAAATAGCAAGTTTACAGACCTGCAGATTCTTTCCTGGTGACGCCGGCCTGCATGGCTGCCCACGACGCAGACAGAGCAGGCTGGACATGGATGTGGCCAGCCGAGAAGTTCCAGTGGGTCGTGTGCCCCCAGACTCAGGTCCACTAGGGGCTGTTGGGGGCAGTGAGCACCCTTTCCTTCTCTCTGAGCTCCAGTCATTTAATGCCCTGAAATGCATGGGGCTACCTATCCACAGGGACGGCCACAAGGCCAGAGGTGGGTGGCGCAGCACAGGATGAAGACACTCTGTGCACCATTTGAAAGGGGCCAGTGACCACCGTGTTCCCACTACAAGGACCTGAATCAAGATGACGTCGACTTGGGGCACCAGCTCACTGCCCCCTGGGAAATGCCCACAGTAGGGCACAGCACTGGACGGGCTGTGCCAACACTCAAGGCCCTGGAGTCGGAGTAGCACAGCCACAGCGGCAGCCTGAGGGGCTGCGGGGAACCAGCGAAGGCGGGATACACCCACCGAGCCAGGCTCCCCAGGAGACCTCCCAGCAGCCCCTCAGCCTGCTCTCAGGCACGGGTGCTGTGGTTTTTAACAAAGGCAGAGGGAGGTGCCGAGGTGAGGGGAGGAGCCGAGGTGAGGGAGGTGAGCGAGTGCGAGCTCCTCCGCTTTCCATACAGGGCTTCTTCTGCTGTCTGGAGTGCTTGCTGCTGAGTCTAGGCTGGAGACTCAGAGGCCCCCCCATGGTAACAGAAGAGTCAGACTTCAGCTGCAGGAGGCCCAGGGAGCTGGGACACTGCGAAGGTGAGAGGGCTTCTGCTCTGGAGCCAGGCTCTGGCATTCCAGGGAGCAAACTCCCCTCCCGGAGGGGCCCGCAGGAGATCCGTGTCCCTCCCAATTCCACGTGGGCGCCTGTAAGAAGACACTGTCTTCTCTGGGCTTGGACATTGAAGGAGGTCACACAAGCCTTTCCAGAGAAGCGAGTGCGGTCAGTCCAGGTCATGCTTTGTGCAGCCTGCACCATGTTGCTGAAACACCCTAAATATCCATCTCTTTATCAGTCGCAGACCTCAGCCCTTGTCCCCGGCGCAGCTCCCTCAGGTCCCTGGCTGGAGAAGCAGCCTGCGTCGGTCACGGGGAAGGAAACGGGAGACACCACAACCTCTGCGGCGCTGTGGGTCCCAGCCCGGACCCAGTCCACACACGGCTGGTCTGAGTCCCAGTACCAGAGCCAATAAATAGGGCATTGACTCTTCCTCAGTCTGGCTGATCTTCAGAAACGGCCACTAACAACTAAAATACCTGTGTCGGCTTGTGTGTGTGCTACACAGTGGTGTACGCGGCACACATCGCGGCTTCATCCTTTTAACCTGCCCGGCCTCCCTCCTCCCCTGGCTTCTCCTAGCCCCAGATCCCGTTGCTGTCCCCGCAGTCTAGCCCCCTGCTCCCTATCGGGCTCTCATCACAAAAACGTTTAGGAGAGTGAAGTTCTGACTTCAAGATGTCCGGAAAGAAGAAGAGAATCAAAAGTGTCAAAGTGTTGCTGTGTCTTGGAGGTCAACTCTTGGTTCTTGAATAAATTCCTCCACCCATGTGTGCACTATTCACTCCATGAATCTACATAGTGTTCTTTTCATGTGACATGTGCAGGACATCCCACAACACAGGACAGGGACCTATCCCCGTGGAACGTCCTGTCAGAGGGTCAGGATGAGGACAGGGGGTCAGACACACACCATGGTCCCCAGCACCATCTCTGTCCCTGTTCCAGGACCCATCCTTCAACGCTGCCCACAGTGTGTGCAATGAACAGCACGTGAGCTCATCCTAAGGGACAGGAGCTTGGTGTTCTTCATCAACTGCTTTGTGGAAAGAGTTTCTAAAGAATAGAAATGGCAAGCAGGGAGGGCATAGTGGCGTACACCTGGAATTCAAGCACTCAGGAGGCTGACACAGGAGGATCTCTTTAGGAAAGGTGCACCAGCGTCACGCACATGTCATGAATGGATTTTCTTTCAGGGTGTGGTGTGTTTCTGCAATCCCTTCCCCACTATGGTGGCCCAGCATCTGACTGAGGACCTTGTGGAATCGACTTGTCAAATCCCACCCTTTCCTCCTCTGCCTCCTGCTCTGGGTCCTGGATTTGCCATGCAGCCATGGTACCCCTTCACCTAGGTGGAACCCCTTCACCTCAGTGGCTGCGTCCTGCTTTATGCTTCAGGGCCTGAGCACTGTGCCCCTGCCTGGGAAAGCTGTCGCCAAGCTGCTTACCACCTCCACCAGGACATGGCTCAGCCACCTCTGGGAAACCCTCTTCTTTGTCCTTCGTCCTATGACATGGGAAGGGTATTGTGGGTTCAGGACTTAGATTTGCGCATTAGCTTCTCATACCTGGGGACAGGAGTCATACCAACACTGTCCACTCTTTAGGTTCAAGTTCAACAGAAACCTGGTGTCCAGTGCTCAATTACTGGCCAAATAAAAGAACTTGCATTCAAGATCTTCCCTAGTGGGCCTTCAAGCTCCAGACCAGCCCCATGTTAGCCACTCACCCATTTCCTAGAGTCTGAAATCCGAGTCTTGATCAGTCTCAGTTACTGTCATTGTGCAAGCTACAGGCTTTTGTGACAAACTAGACTGGGTACTCGATTGGCTAGGGAGCCACCCACATGATTAATAAAGCACCCTTCTGGGTGTGCCTTGGTGGGTGATGGAGGCAGGACCTTGGGGTTTAGATTCAGTCCTGCCCCCTTTCTCTCTGGCTCTGTTCCCCTGCTCTGCTTCCTGGTTGCTATGAACTGAGCAGCTTTGCTCCACCACACCCTTCTGCCATGATGTTTCTGCTTTGGAGCCAGCTGACCAGAGACTGAACCCCCTGAATCCATGATCCAAATAAACACCTCCTCCTTTAAGTTGTGTCTGTTGAGTAATTTGCCCTAGCAACAGGAAAGCTAACACATTTTCTTGTCTCTACCCCATGGTTCAGGTACCCCATTTTCTAGACACCTCATTGAACACTGCCTTTGCCCCTGCCACGCAGCTCTGGGTGAAAACCCAGGTTCAAACAAAATCTTTGTGAACCTGCCCTTGTGAAGCCACCAAAGTGATGGTATTAGGATGCAGGTATTTATAGTACTGATAACCATTATTGTAGACAATGAATTACAAGATTTATCTTATTGCTTCAACTAAACAATCTAAATAACGGTTCGATGAAACAATTACAGGTTGCAATTAAGCTTGCCCTTTTCTGTCCACTGTCCTGAGTGACGATAGCCTGTTGGAGCGGGACTTTTGCCTCTGGAGCCCTAAACCCTTCGCTGGCCATGTGCCACACCCTGGACTCAGAGCAGGTGTGGATGTGGCCCTGTGCTGCGCTCCTCTGTAATTCAGGGGCGTCACAGACATCCCCAGCTGCCCAGAGGAGAAAATCTCTTCCCAGCAATTCAGCCTTTGGGAAACGACTTAAGTGTCGCAGTCTAATAAGAGAGAAATCCTTCATCCACAAATGCTCCAAAAAGCCTGGGGGCCAGACAAGCGCTCGGGTCTAAATATTGAAGGTGTCACCTCTCAGGACTAAAGGGTCCCAGACCCTCAGCGAGCCCATTCTGAGGAAGCGGTCAGCCTAGAGGGCAGGAGGCTCAGGGTCTGGGTGAGCGTGGAAAGGTGAGCAGTGACGAATCAGAACGCAAAGGATTAAAGTGACTGCTCGATGAGCAAAGCTGCATTCACGACAAGGACCGTCACCTAGAGTGAAAGAAGCCGCGTCCTAAAATTGTGCTAAAACTCGGTTCCATTCCTTTCGTGGCGGAACACGCGCTTCAACAGGAACGCAGTCTGCTGTCACCCGGCTGAGGTTTTTCCCAGAGAAGCTGTTTCAGGAGGACGCTCTCAGCGTGTTCTGGGGCCAGGTCCCTGTGCAGGTTCTCCAGGCAGTGCAGGGTGCAGAGTGGGAGCGACACCCCTGTCCTCAGGCTGCCGCTGGCCCCCCTGAAGGCGGCTGGAGCGCCCAGTGCTTTCTGGAGCATTTGTGAATGAAGGATGTCCCTCTTACTGGACTGTGACACTTCAGTCATAGCACCGTGATGACATCACCAGTTGATAAGGGCTTTCTGAGTGACGGCACAAGTGCCTGCTTTCAGTCTGAACCATGAGGTGACAGACTTGGGGACGTTCTCGCACCACTTCATGGGGAGACGGAAAGCCCTGATCCAAATGCCCAAAGCAAACGCCACATACCCCCAAGGGGATGGCATGTCCAGAATTCCTATCTGTGAACTAACTGACCAGTTATTGCCAACACTAGCACATTGTTCATATGCTGCTGGTTGAAGTTTCTTTAAATTAAAAAAAAAAAAAACTGGACACGTTGGTACAAATGGCAGCCACTTAGGACCTGATCTTCTGATGTCTAAAGTGGGACATAATTCCATGGGGAGGGAAAAAAGATATGTATAGTAAGTCAAAGCCCATTACTATAAAAATCATAGACGTGTGTGGGGTTTTTTGTTTTGGTTTTTGGGGACAAGTAAATGATCGGAGGGCAAAGCATGTACACTGCCTCCAGCTGGTAGATCACGAAGCAGGGCAACCGCTCAGTGCGTTAGCACTGTCTGACTGAATAATCGCAGAGCTTCCCCAAGACCAGCTGCGTGGAGCCAGGAGTTCCACTGTGACACGAACACGCGCCGTGGTCTGCGGCTGTTCAGAGAAATGGAGGCACGAGGACGTTCTTCAGGGAATAATGAGAAGGGACGCATAATGTTCTTGACATGAGGGCCCTTGGCTTCACCATCAAGGATGGCGCTTGCCCAGGGCGAACGGGACAGCAGCGGGCAAGTGTCCTTGCTGCAGCCCCTTCCGGCTGGGGTTGCCGTGGCGTCTCCACAGCTGAAGCTCTGGGCTGAGCGGCACTTAGCACCAGGCCTCCTTCCTCCACAGCCTCGTCTACTTATTTTCGGTTAGAGTTGACATAAGCGACCCCATTTTGATTCTAACAACTTCGACCACAGAATACTTTAAAAGCAATGATCGGCCGAAGTGAAAGGAGGAGCCACACTTAGAATTTCCTCAGTCAAGTGTATGCATTCATGCCAACAACTTCTTTTGTGCTACACTTTGCATTAAAAAATGTAATGCCCTCTAAACTTCCTTTTGTGTAAAACATGAGATAGGAAGTCATATTTTTTAAATATGAGTCCATGCACTATTTCTCCAATGATTGAGGTTATGACACAACGAATTCTTGCAAACACTTGAGAAAGCTACTGAACTTTCCCCTCTGCTCCAGTGATTTATCTGCCCACTTTTTGAACAGAAAATATGTATTAATTCTTAGATTATAAATTGGTACATTTAAAATCTGGTAAAGAAGATGCCCTTCTCAATTGAATCTTTAAAAAGTATATATTACAGCAAATATATTATTCTAGATAAAACTTAGAATATTTTTATTAAATTCAAAAATTAAACCTTGGGCCAGGGATGTAACTCAGTGGTACAAGCACCTGCCTGGCAAGTGCAAGGTCCTGAGTTCTATTTCTGGTACCAAAAAAGCAAAAAACAAAAATAACAGCTTGATGGTGTTATATAAATTTCAAGATATTAAATTATATTACATTCATGTACACTAATTACATGATAATTAGTCTTATCAAATTGTATATAAATTTATATAACACCTTGATAGTGTTATATAAATTTCAATAAATTATATTACATTTTTAGATTCTATAAATTAGTCTTATCAAATTGTACTAAATATATATAAGAAATAGCACAAATCCCCTACCTAAAAGAATGCTGTCTTTACTTACTCAAAACTTCTGTCTTGAAGTAAAGTGTTCATTAATTTTCAATGACTGTGCATCCTTGTTCAGTTTAGTGCTAGAATTTCTACACTTTTTATGGAAACTATGTGATGGCTTTTAAAACTTTACCAATTATTGCTGCTAAGTAGGATTATTACTTTCCATGTATTGAACTTTATTTAGTTGATTTCTTGATGTTTTTCAGGTATATGATCAACTTGTCCATGATGACAGATATTCTTAGTACTATCTCTTCTTACACTACTGTCTAAAATTTTCAAATCAATGATTCATACCAGCGTGTTCTTGACTTCAAGGCGGGTACCCATATATTCCACTGTGAAACATACTTTATGCTGGTTTCCAATAGATTACAGTGGTACCTCAGTTCACAAACGATTCTTCCCACGATTCTGATGGCAAATAGAGTTGGAAGAGAACTGAAACCAATTCGAAGTTAGGTTCAATGTTGACCTTTGGGGAAACTTGATTCAGTTCTCATTCAGTTCTGTTTGCAACCAGAATGGCGCAGAGAGTTGAGTTCAGGAAGCAGGGTACCACTGCATTGAACTATTACTAAAAATTACATTCTAGTCTTACTGCTGGAAGCCATTCTTGAAATTAACAAATGAATGTTATCCAATACTTCAAAAAATATTTATTAAACTGGGTGTGGTGGTGCCCACCTTTAATCCCAGCACTCGGGAGACTGAGGCAGGAGGATCATTGTGAATTCGAGACCAGCCTGGGCTACAAAGTGAGTTCAAGGCCAGCCTGAACTGCATAGTGAGACCCTGTCTCAAAAAACTAGGGCTGCGGATTTAGCTCAGTGGCCTAAGTGCCTGCCTGGCAGGTGTGAGATTTTGAGTTTGATCCCCGGTACCAAAATAAATAAATAAGATAAAATAAAAAATATTTATTAAAATGTCCCACAACAATTATCCTTTGACCTATTTATTCATTTAAGAATTACAGAGTGATGGCCATCAACTGAGGAATGGATTAAAAATGATGTGATATTTTTATTACTCTGCCATAAAGAAGAATAAACTTGAGACTTTTTTGGGTAAATGAATGCAACTTGAGACCATACTCACAAGTGAAATAAATCAGACTCACATGTGTAAACATCATATTGTCTCTCTGGTGTAAGAAACAGAAAGAGTAAATAAGGTCTGAAATATACAATAGATATTGCAAAATGGGAAGAAATTGTTCAAAAAGAAAAAGGAATTAGGATAGAAGCAAATGGAAAGAACAGAAGGGTAAAGGAGAAAAAATGCAAGTCAATTATACTGTTAGTGTCTCCTAGTTCTTCGAAAAGGAACATTTGTGCTAATATCAACTGGAGAAATTTTTATGCCTATATCTTGAACTTTGAGCAACAAATTTAAAGATAACAGCATACAATGTGTTCATTATGGTTATTCTCCTATTACCTTGTTATGAAATTTTGTTTTATCCTTTTTCATAAAATAAAAAAATTAAATTAAAAGAAAGGCAAAAAAATCACAGGATGGCTCCATTTATTAGATAATCATTCTCCAGCAGTTGAATCTCCATAGGTGTGGTATGTTATTTGGAATGTACTGGTAGTCAACACACACAGTTTATCATGTTTTTCACATCTGTGGTCCTCTGACAGAGTTTAAATGTTTCTCAATAATGGTTTGTAAAACTATTTGACCATGGCAACATGGAAGATAGATTTCTGATAAATTTTAAGTTTTCCAGAATTCTTTTCCTAGAGTTCTATTTCTTCCCAAATTCATTTGCGTTATTTGTGCTTTGCTAACACAGCATCTATTTCCTCAGGATTTTCAGTCGGTGTGGCATAGAATTCTATTTCTGTCAAGTTCCTTTGCATTTCTGAATCATCTTTGCCTTTTGTTTCGAAGTGCTCCTTTTTGTTAACTACATATTCATTCCGAGTTGTACGTTATTCCTGAACTGTCCAGGCAAGCCACCTCGGGTGTCCCTCTGTGCTCTCTTCAACCCCCTAGCGTGATGGGCCTATCAGGGTTTGCCACCAGTGCAGAGCTGCAGTCAGCACTGCGGAAGTACAGGGCTCTCTAGGGACAGAGAAGGTCTCGAGAGAGGTGGTGGCTTGGAGAAGCAGTCCCTCAACCACTCACTCAGAAAACTGTGCTGGTGAACAAAGAATCCGCAAGCTCTGCCAGACAGGAGGGGCCCAAAGGCAAGCTTAGTGACACCTAAGGACACTACTGCCTCTGAGGAGCTGCCACCTGGGCAGGTTCCCAGCCGCAGGCCTGGGGGTGGCGCGGGGTCACAGTCAGTTGGCCAGGCCTGCAGCCAGCAGCACAATTGACTCTCAAGCAGGGGAGACTGAAGAGAAGCAGGCAGTGATCTCTGCACTTACCTGCCAGCCTTCTAAAACTGGTGACTTCTGACTTCTCAGGTTAGCGACCTTCACCATCCAAATCTTACCCATGTCTCCATTGCTTGGTTCTTACCAGGACCACATGAAGAAAGTAGTTCTGAGGCAACATCACCCTCAGTCTTCCCTGGGCGTGCACCTCATACTAACGTGTGTTGAATCATGACAGTCTACTTTCAATTTGTAATTGCTACTTTTATTTTGGTATTTATCAATATATCATGGAGGATATTTTGATAACTAGATATATTTTCTGATTGTAAGATTAAAAATATTTTGTGAAATAACAAGGGTTCCAGATCAGGGGTTCCTGACTCCTGGGCCATGGACAGGTACTGGTCTGTAACTGTTAGGAACCAGAACACACAGCAAGAAGTGACCAGCAAGCCAGCAAATAAAGCTTAGTCACTTCCCACCATCCCCATCACTGCCTGACATTTTCCTGTTGTCAGTAGCATTAAATTCTCATAGGCACTCAAGCTCCACTGTGAACCAAGGGATCTAGGCTATGTACTTCTTGTGGGAATTTGGTGCCTGGCGATTTGAGGTGGAGGTGAGGCAGTGATGCTAGCACTGAGGAGCAGCTGCAAATGCAGATGGACATTAGTAGAGAGGTTTGGCTGCACAGAGACCACAATAAACCAGTTGCTTACAAACTCAGATCAAAACCCTATCCATGAGTGGCAAGCGACAGATAAATGGCATGTGGTGGGGGTTATACAATGGCAAGCGAGTTGGGTACTTCAATTGTACACCTGCATCTGGTGGCAGGCTTCAAGTCAGAATCTGACAATTTAGTCTTTGTGCAGCCTGTCCATTATATTTATGTACCCCTTCCACTGGTGCCTTTCTCACATGGTATACTTGTCCCAGACATAGTCTTATAACCCCATGAGCTATTGCTAGACAAAATGAGTAAAAAACAGATGTCACTAGAGAGCTTCTTTGAAAAGCAGAAAATGCCCAAAACTGAGACACCAAAGGACTCCAATTGCCAACAGAAAGAAAGCTTCACTTAAAACAAAATGCTGAGAGTCCTACCTAAATTACAGGTTCATTGCAACAGGTGATTCAAAAAGTGCCATGCATTCCCCTTTGAACCAGAAAAATTGACAAAAGAGCAGGGGCTACTGAGGCACAATTGTTAGAGACCATTAACCAGTCCCAGTGGTGTTCATTGCAGGCTGATGAGTGTACCAGTGTTGCCAGTAAGGCAACAACACTTGTTTTGGTGTAATATATTTTTCAGGAGGATGTGCCTGAGGCTATGTTATGTGTCTTTCTATTGCCAACCCACACCACAGTTACAGAACTATTCAAGTCTTTAAATGACTACACATCAGTAAAACTGAATGAGTCATTTCGTGTTGCTATTTTCGTGGACAGAGTGGCTGCCATGATTGGACAGCTTTCTGGTTTCACTACTCAGGTCGAAGAAGACACTTCCAAATGTGAGTCTACGTACCATGCAGGCTAGCCAAAAATGTCACCTGAATTTAACATTTCACAGAATGTGATTGAAATTAAAAGCCCTATTAAAGTTCATGCCCTTAACTCACATCTGTTCACATAGCTCTATGAGAAAATGGAGGATGCAAAATCCTACGTTTTTTTCTTCTATACAGAAGAGAGATGGAAAATCCCTGGCCAGAGGTTTTGAGTCAGGGGAGCTGATCCAGGTATTTCTTTTAGAAAAACAGTCTCCACTAGCAGCACATTTCAGTGGCACAGAGCAGGAGGAAGGTCTTGCTTACTTATGCTATATATACAACCTGCTCAACAAGTTCAATCTGTCATTTTTGGAGAAAAGAACAACTTTGTTCAAGTTGGCAGGTAGAGTGGCTGCATTCAAAGTCAAACCGAATTAGGGGGCCAACAAATGAACACTGAGATTGTTGATGTTTCAGATATTAGCAGGGATTTTTTTATTCACCTTGCTTTTAAAATTTTATTTATTTATTTTCTTTTTTTATTATTTATTTTCTTTTTAGGTTTTCAAAACAAGATGATAGGAATATAACAATAGTTGTTATGTTGCATATTGTTATCTTCAAAATAGTTGCTCAGGTTACCAGATACAAGGATAAAACAAAACAGTAAAATGGAACAAACCATTGGATTTCAAAAACAAGACAGGAGAAAAGCCTTTACAGTTGCTATAACGCATATTGCTGTCTTCCAAATAGATGCCCAAACCACCAGCCTCAGGCCTGCAAAGTCAATCAAACAGTACAAGCATTAAGTTATTTTTTTTTTTTACTTCAGTTCCTATCATCTCAGCCCGAGTTCCTCTGAATCAACCAGTTGCTTATGGAGGGAGAGGGGTTTGTTCTTCTTGTCTCCCAGCCCACACACCAGCTGGCTCACAGGAAGGCATAGTTAGGCTTCTTCATTCTCTTTCCATTCCCCATGGCTGCCCCTGGCTCACAGGAAGGTGTGATTTGGCTTCTTGGTTCTTTTCCCGCTCCCTGTGGCTGCCCCGACTCCCAGGAAGGTGAGATTTGGCCTTAGCAGAGATTTTCAAAGAGTCTGAGCTAGGAATTTCTTTCTCCCAGATGGTACATGGTCACATGTTTCAGCCTGTAAAAAAGTTTGAGCATTACTTTCTCCCCACAAAAACCTCCTGAACTGGGAAGGAATGGATCTGCAACCCATTTGAAAATAAGCCAGGT
>RJWM01037275.1:0-17590 GCA_004363535.1 Dasyprocta punctata
TCTTAATTAAGATTAATCAGGCTTCTCTGACTCCCCACTCAAGTAACATCCCCTCTCCTTCCTTTCTCCTCCTCCTCCCCTCCCTCCTCTTGTTTCTTTTTTTCTTTCCTTCTTTCTCCCTCTCTCGCCTCTGTCTCACTTTCCACCCCCTCTCCTCCCTATTCCTCTCCCTCTCTCATACACATACTACTACTCCTCTTTCTTAATGGTTTTTCTCTCACTCATGCTTTCTGTCCATAAGAGCGCAAGTCCTGATGACAGAGATATCTGGCTTGAAGTCCTAGGTGCCCATTGAGCTGCATGGATTGTGCAACACAGTAACAAACCTTAATATAAACTTTAGATTTTTTGTGATAATAATGTGCTAGTGTGGGTTTTTCAGCGCAGCAAAAGTAACACTTTTGTGCAGGCATTGAAAATGCGTGGTGATCCTGATAACACCTGTGTGGGGCTCAGGGTGTGTGGGAAATCTCTGCAGCTTCCTCTCAATTTTACTCTGAGCCTAAAACTGTCCTAAACATTAAAATCTTCAAAAATGAAGAAAAAGAAAGCCTAATTTCCCTGGGACACATTACTTAACTCTTAAATCTCAGTTTACTCATGTTTATAATTAGAGTAGTGATAATATCTTGCTGCCTTACTACTGCAGATTAATTGAACTGGTATAAAGGTGCTTTAAGTCATGCTTGGCATATTGAAAACTCTCAGAAACAAAACCCTGCAAAGCACCATGTGAAATGAGATTCAGAGGCATCTGTAAGTCACATATTTACTACCTGTGATTTTGTAATAAAATTCTTTTTTTCTCCAATTTCTTAAAATTGTGATTATGTGTAGGATTGTCTCAAGATGATTAATGTGGGTAAGTACTCAGGACCCTGTCTGGCAGAGAGTCACCTTTCAATAAAGTGTAGTGGAGGTTACCAGGCCTTCTCAATTTCATAATTTATCTATGGGACTTTATCTTGAGTACTCAGGTAGATTTCACACAACAGCATGTGTGAATTGACTCTTTTGGAGGGAGGGAGACAGTATCTTTAATCTCTGAGCTCTTTTTTTCCATTTAAATTTGTATTGAAAACTTTTCTATCTGTGCAGTTCTCTCACTGTTTCATTTTCATCTTTCCTCCAAGAACATGTGTTTTTTTTTTTCAGACTATTAAGCACATGAAAGTGAGCAAATATATTAGTAAGCTGCTGATTACCCTGTGAACATTCATAATACAGTTAACACCTCTCAGGATTTTAACAAAAAAAATTTGTGTGTAAGAAAAAACACCATTTATCTCTTGTAGAATGCAATGTGAAAGTCAATCAACTAAAAACTAAAAGGAAAAGCCAAACCGTTTGCTTTCAATATACAGAAATAATTGTCTTTAATTTCTCTTTCCCAGACTAGCTAACTTCATGATGCTGAGGAACCATGATTTCGTTTGGCCGCACTTTCAGAAGTGTATGTTTCTCTTTTTTGAAGCTTCTTTGAAAGCCTATTTTTACTGAAGCAGTTTTTCATTATGTTTTTGAATAGATTAAAGGTGATTTTACATGTGAGATAAAAAAATTTGACTTTAGACATGGTGAAACCGTATTTGTATTCAAGGAAGAACAATCAACTAAAATAGTTACATTTTTAAAATGATACATTCAAATACAACAGGCTCTTGTAACCTGTTTCTGAGCTTTAATTTTTGTTATTTTTCTAAACAATTCTAAGAGAGAGAGAATTAATTCTTTAAAGTGTATAACCCTGTATCTAACTGCTATCTTCCTTATTAGTTATGTTAATCTTGATTATCAGGAAAAAAAAACCCAGAAATATCTGCCTTATACAATTTAAGTGCTTTATTGGAGAGTTATTTAATTTGGTTATTACATTTCTGAATCAAATATTAATCATATTTGTGAACTGTTTTTCCTCACAGATTTTAAAGCAACATCATTTATTGGCTATAAACTACATGGATATAATCTTATTGTTATCATTCAAATATGCAAAGTTAAAAAGTCTGAAACAACCAAAAGACTTGTTTTATTTTTGGCTTTACTTGACTAGTTTTATGTTTAAAAATTATACTATATAGCAGTCTTCTTGTGTACAAACTCCTATACTTTTCTCCTGGGTTATAACAAAGTGCAGATACAGATACACTGCTAATTATTTTATTTTATTTTATTTTATTTTATTTTATTTTTGGTACCAGGGATTGAATTTACAACTTCATGCCTGCCAGGCAGGTGTTTATGCCACTGAGCTAAATCTCTGGCCTTATTTTTTGAGACAGGGTTTCAGTATACAGTTCAGGCTGGCCTTGAACTCACTTTGTAGCCCAGGCTGGTCTCAAACTCACAATGATCCTCCTGCCTTAGCTTCCTGAGTGATTTTTAGAAATAAAATTATTCTATCTATGCTATTCTGAAGGTTTATCATTTTTATTATGCCATTTGCCACAGGTGAATAATTGTAAATCTATATTAATATTTAAATTGATGAGTAATATTAAATAGTCATCCAGATTATTTCTTGTTACAAGTCTATTTTGCAGTTCCAAAGTATAAATATTTTCTCATTTTACTTTGCAGCAGTATTAGACTGCTTATTACCTTTATTTCACTGATTAGTTTGCGGCAGAAATATTAATCCAGAAGTGCTGCCTAGACTTTAGCAATGTTAATAATATAAAGAATATAATTAATATTGGTGTTGCAACATCACAAAACATCAAAATCCTTAGCTAGACTTGGCACAAAAACTTTTCGTTAATGATCTGCAGACTTGTATAGAGCGCCACAATGAAACTCTCTGTACCTGTAACATTAAAGATTGAGACATTAATTTTCATATATTAGATTTGTAGAGGCAAAATATTTTGACAAACTTTTAGCATAATATCTACATAGCCTACCTTAATTGCTGTGCTGAGGTCCTCAGTGATTGTTATTAAGGGATTACTATGCACAATGTCCACAAATAATCCTGAACTACAAAATTTAATTTAAAAGACGTAACTCAAGACGCACAAAAATATAAAAAGCTTGTACAGTTGTGTTATAGAAAGCATTCTTCTAAACATTTCTAAGCTTTCTCCTTGTTCAATACATTTATTTTTATACCTCTCTTTCCCTTTCTTTTAATGCTCACAACTCTCAATTGTGAAATTTAAGACTGAGCCATATTAGTTTATTTTTCTCATCTTTCCTTCTACATCTCTACCTCTTTCATTTGTTTCATTTGGAGGTTTCCAGGAGCATTTAAAATTTGGTGTTCCCTGTCTGCTTCCTCCATATGTGCATACTTTATTTGCTATGGTGTTGTGCTAATAACACCACATACATCTCCCCAGTCTCTTCTCCTTGCTTCACACGTGTGTTACTGTAAAATCACACGTGTGTTACTGTAAAATCAATGAGTGTCCAGCATGGGAACTACATCTCTTACTGGAGTGTTCCATAGGCATTTTGAATCTTACCTGCCCCTCATCATTCACTTTCTTCAAATACCCATTTCTTTCTTTCTTTCTTTTTTTGGGCACCGGGATCACACTCACAACCTCGCGCCTGCCAGACAGGCGCTTAAGCCACTGAGCCAAACTCCCAACTCTAGGTTTTTGAGGCAGGGTCACATTATGTAGCTCAGGCCGGCCTTGCGCTCGCGTTGTAGCCCAAACTGGACTCAAACTCACAACGCTTCTCCTACCTCAGCCTCCCAAGTGCTGGAATTAAAGGTATGCACCACCACGCCCGGCTTCAAATACCCATTTCATGTCTCACACACTCCAGAAAGTAGCAGTGCTGAGCTGTTAGTGGGGGCAGCATTCAACAAATGTTTGATAAATGCATGAATAAAAAACCATAGTGCTTTCAGAATCTATACATATTTTCAGAATCATTATTCAATATTAAAATACAACATTCAGTATTAAATCACAGTAACTTTTCGGGAGCAGCAAGTTAGATTCAAAGAAGCTAAGCAAATTGGAAAAGGGCATGAGATTCAAATGTGGCAAACCCTGGAATAAATTTTAGTTTTCTGATTTCATCATATGGATTTTAGCAGATAGATCCTGTATTTACTCACACTTAAAATGTTCTGTGATATTTTGTTCAATGCACTGTAAAAGTATAAGACTTGTGAAACACTACAATAGGTGGTTAACTGAGAGTTGTAAAATGTGAAATATTCACTAAAGTTTGCTAGATAGAATGAATGGATGCATATACATGTACCTATCTGAACACCCATCCATTCTGAGTTCAATTTTTCTTATAGCCATTTACAATGGAAATCAAAGGCAATGGCAAATCTCTCTGAGCCACAAGACAATGCTTTTGGTATTAGACTTCCATCCACTAAATGGATGGATTTGAGTTTTCATAGAAAATCATTGCAAAGAAATATTACTTTACAAGCCAGATGTGAGGGTACACATCTGTAATCCCAACACTTGGGAGGCTGAGGTGGGAGAATTGTTGCGAAATCAGGACCCGCCTGGATTACAAAATGAACTCAAGGCCAGTCTGAACCACAAAGTGAGACCCTGTTGCAAAACAAAACAAAACAAAACAAAACAAAAAAAGAAAAAAAAAAAAAAAAAAAAAAAAAAAAAAAAAAAAAAAAAAAAAAAAAAAAAAAAAAAAAAAAAAAAAAAAAAAAAAAAAAAAAAAAACCTAAAACCTTTTCTTTGCATGGCTACTATAAATGAATTATTATCAGTTCTTTAAATGCTTTTGATGAAGTTGAAATGAATTCAGCCATGCTGACTTTTCTTACTTCACAGCATTCCTGAAAGATGTGTGACCACAGATATCACTGTGCTGGTTTCTCCATGTGTGGCCACCGCAGCGCGACCACAACCAGTTGTTCCTTTTTGCTATTTCTCTACATTGGCAGAACGGAATATTCGCACGCAGGTTGTCTTCAGATGACTCGGTACAGTACATCTCTCAGCTCATCTGCAAAGCTCTCTTCACACCGCCCGCCTCCCAGAGCGTGCAGATGGCACACCTGTGGTGAGGATGTGTCAGGATTTGATCAAGATGCTGAATGTGGCTCTGTGCCTGGTTTGTATTCTACAGTCCAAAAGAGGTGGGGAAAAGCCAGCGTTCCACAGACCTCTCTTGCCTGAAGCCTCAGGCCATTTCTGAGACCGTCAGAATGCTTGGGCCTCTTAAATTGATTTCTCTCTGCTTCATACTCAATGGCATTTTCAGTCCATTTTTAGATATTATACTGTCTATTGATCGCTTTTAGAAAGTCAAGAAATTATAAAGATCTGAAATCTCAGTAATGTGAACTTATTTGGAGAGAAAACTAACCATTAAAACATGCAGGCATTCATTTTTTTCCTTTTTTTTTTTTACCATTTATCATGACTGTATTTGAGACCCTGTGTGAGTATTCATTTGTTTGATTAGGGTATGCCACCCAAAATACAGTTAGAAATGCTATGATAGTATATAACACAGGCATAGTGTTATCTTTCCAAAAGATCTGGATTTCAAAACACATCTAGTTCCAAGGAATATGGACCTATGAATACACATTGAGTTATATGTGCAAGCATCACTCTGGAAATTGTTCCATGACATTTTTAGGCTTAAAATGTTTTAATAGGTATAGAATAATCTTATTAAAACAATTACATATTTGCACTTATGTAAAAAGGGATGGAATTTCCATATAGGTAGGAAGATATAGATGACAAAGAGTAGATATTCCATTATATATTGCATTTCATATCATCTCACTCTTTCATTTCTTCCTTTCTCTTTCTTCTCCTTTACTTTAATCTTTTCTCTTTGTATCTATTTGCAAACACTCATAATATAGACATGTCATTATACACATATATATTAGATTGCTAACATATCCTTTCTGTGCCCCATTTTTAAGAATTGCATCCTGATACTTATCTGGCTGGGGAGATACCATGATCATGAAGGTGGTTTTCCACCTTCCAGGTGAGGCTTTGCCATTGCACTCTGGATGTGCTGACCCCTTCGACTTCCCCAAATGTGGGAAACTCGACTGCACAATCTGTGGTGGTTGGGGACTGTGTCCAGGCTTTCCCCGGGGTTGGGGGGGGAATTACATCCTGAAAGTGGCATTCACTTGCTGAGTTTCTGTCTAGTATTTGTGCCAGTTTCCAAGAGAACTGCTAAAGTACCCAATGAGAGCTGTGAATGGATCTTTTTCTCCCATTAGTGCTATCAGTTTTGCATTTCACATATTTTAAAGCCTTGTTAGGTACATCCACATGTAGAATTGTCATGTTATCTTGTCAAAAACTCCTGTAGAAGGGCAAAGCATTTTATGTGACAAAAATATAGTGAATGTGTAAATATAAAAATTATTCTAGTAAAAGACGTACTGCACTAACCTTGTTCAATGTACTCCCTGTCACTATGAACCCACTTATCACATCATTCTTGCCACTGTTTGAAGCTATTCTGGAAGTTATCTTTTGTTGGTGCCTTTACTTGCACTGTCATGGCTGACTTAATGCTCTGTATTCATTCAAAAGTTTTACCTTTCATAGTTGTTTTGAAAGTGGGGATGAGCTAGAAATTACATGGTGCCAGATTGAGTGAATAAGGTCAATGAAGATACATCTTAATGTTTTTATTTGAGAAAAATTTCAGTATCAGACAAAATGTGTGACATGAAGCATTCTCATGGTGGAGGATGGAGCAATGTGCTCATTCTCAGGCTGGTTCATATGAACACTGCTTCATTAAACGTTCAGATAAGCCTTCATAATATTCAGAATTTTCCATAGTGTTCCTCAGCACAAACTCAGCTCATACAATTCTAAGCAAGGTCATAAAACACAATCAGCATCACCTTGAGTTTTGACCTTGATGGATATGTGTTTTCACACAAGGTAAGCTGAGTGATTCTCACTTGGTCTCAAGATCATAACCATGGACCCAGGTTTCATCTGCCGTGATGGCATTTCTTCAAAAGCTACAATCTGAAGGAGCATAACTGCACAAATCCAATGAAACGCATCGTTCATGATCCATACTTTACGGCACCATTGAAAACACACCTCTCAGCCAAGGCTCACAGCTGACTGACTGCACTGAAGCAGTTCAAACTTGTCAAGCACTTTAACTAGGGTAAGATGCACCACTTCTCCTATTGAAGAACACTTTGTTCCCCTTGGATAGCATGCAGCAGTAGCATTGATTCCCTTTTTTTTTCTTGGAGCATTAATTCTATATTTTTAATCACATCTCATAATTTTCATTTTAGTCCCTTGTTTTGTGTAGTCTTGCCTTCCATAATCATAATATAACCATGTAGCTTGCTTACTTTAGCATTTGATTTTATTCCACTAAAATTGTACCTGAATGAAGATTCCTTTAAAGAACACATACATTATAATATTTTATCAGGTTTGGTAATCTTGGTCTTTAATTAGTGTCTTGGTAACATTTTAAAGCAGCAGTTAGTGATACATCCGATGAAATCCTTCATTTTATCATGTTTTCCAATTGTTTCTCCCAGGTTTGGTTCTTTCCTTTCATTTTTTTTCCTTCTTAGTGGTTAAAAAAAATCATTGATTTTTAATATAACCAGATTGCTTTGGAGTAGAGGTTTTTATATACTCTTAATTTAACATCTAGACTTATGATATCAGTGCCTAAACTTATTAAGGACTGATATCATGCAGTTGCTGAGCTGAAACTAAGGGAATATCAAGAGGAAATGAATGTATTTACACTCAGGTGGATTTAAAATTTGCAGTTCAAAGAGAGGACTATAATGGGTTGAAGAATGGTCCTCAACAATATTTTTTAAAAATTCCTGGGTCCTATAAATTTTTCATTATTTGTAATAACTTTTGCAGGTATAAATTAATTTAAATTCATAAAATGAAGACTTTATTGCCAATTATCCAAGTCAGTTTGTCTGCTTATTTGTTTATCAAAAAATCTCATTGTTGTATGGAATTGTACCTTATTTTTTTCAAGTTTTTCTTTCTGTATTTTGAGGATTTTTGAGAAGTTGTTATTGTGCCTGGGAACACTTATGCTGACTGTTGTCTCAGTGAGAAACTCAATACTCAGGGATGATACTTTCTATCATCTCAAATTAGGATATTTTAACCACGTACCAGAACGATTTGCAATTACGGTTTTTACAGAGAATTTTTCTTCTTTTTACATCATGTAGATAAAATCAGACAATTTTAGGTGCTAGATCACATAGCTTTTTTGTGTTGGATATTTATTTCTAGCTTGTGCTTTTATGGATAAAGTAGTTATGAGAGACTCCAGACTTAATGGAGGAGGACTGTTACCATTTAGACTCCTTATATTCGATAGCAGTGGGTTTTCACTTTTTGGATAGTGCACAAACATCTGCAAACCCAGTTTTACTCATGTCATTTAACACTACTGGTGCAAAAATTTGTGGCAGCATTTTACTTAACAATCTGATTTTCCTATTACACTTATAAAATATATTGTGTCTTGAGTTTCTTGAACACACATCACTTCAAGACTAATTTGGTTCAAATATTTTACCTACCAAATACTGAAAAATAAAATATCCTCTTCATTTTACCATTCACGTGTTATTAAAAATATTTGTTAAGTATGAGCTATAAGGCAAAGGGACCAAGAGATAGAGGGAGGTGGAGGGCGGGGAGGAGAAGGGAACAGAAGACATGTTGTTGTACATGGACCAATTCCTCATGATGAATGTAATCGTCATGTGCTGTGAATATGTATTAATGAAAGTTAAAACTAAAAGCAAGTATAGGCAGGCTACTATTATGATTTGTGTCTGGTTGTCTCCCCAGAATCTCTTGCAATGAAAGAAAAGTGACTAAGACAGATACACACCAAAATAAAGCTGATCTCCCACACATATTTTCTCCACAAAACACATCACAGCTTTTTTTCATGTACAGCACTATGAAACAGAAAACGAGTGACAGATGACTTTTTTTCTTTTTTTGCCACACTGTGTGTGACAACAAATGACCACCACCTAATACAAGTATTAATTTGGAATTTATATATACGTGTTTGGAAAATAAGTGAATTTGCAAATACAATGTTCATGAAAAATGAAGACTAATTGCATATTCCTCATAAATATAGTAGATGTTAAGTGTAAAAGTTATGTAAAATTTCTGTACCATCACAGCACATGCTTAGCTTTCACTTTTGTGCACTCATAGAATTGGCAGACATCATTAAGGTCATGTGTTTGAATTGCCAGTTCTGAAAAAGAGTATAATTTTCCTGAAACACTGCATAATCTTCAATTTCCATGTTTTAATGTTCCAGAGTCCAGCAACTGATGAGAAAGTACAATCTATTTGTCAAGTAGATTATAGCAATGAAAGTTAATCAATAATTCATAGCCATTTTAAGTAGAAAAGTATAAAACCAAT
The DNA here is from genome assembly GCA_004363535.1 of Dasyprocta punctata. Classification (NCBI taxonomy): domain Eukaryota; kingdom Metazoa; phylum Chordata; class Mammalia; order Rodentia; family Dasyproctidae; genus Dasyprocta; species Dasyprocta punctata. Next base: position 9,411 of record RJWM01037275.1, read on the forward strand.
AGTACTATGAAAGCCATTTTCATTTATAATATTTTTTAATTTCACAATAACTCTGTGACAGATTATATTCTTCTTATTTCACAAAATGTAAACTCAAGACTCAAAATGGTTAGTCAACTTACCCTTGAGTCCATAACTAAATACAAAGGAAATGAACATAAGCCAGATATATCAGTTTACAAAGTCCGTGGATTTTTCTTGCATTATCATTTCACTTTGTGCTTACCTGTGTCCATTTCTCTTATTTAATAACAAAATTATTTTTGCTATTTGTAATTGCATGGTGTTGTTGTACTTCTTGATAAGAAAGCTTCATCTGCCAACTTTGAAATTATAAGACAAGGGAGCTGTTCATTCACCCTCAAAAACTTACATTTTGAATAAATTTCTATGTGAGATGACTTAAAAGAATGTCTTAACTCAGAAGTATGAATTGTTATATGTGTAACAGATGACTAAATACTTTTGAATTAACTAAGCGTAGCTCTTTTTTCTTTATCTCTGTAATGAGATCCACGTTGGTAAAATTGCACAAATATTTAATTATTACAATATACATTTATACACACATGTACAAAAGAGAAAAGAGAACAAAACTAAATATGTGTTCAAAACAAATCTTTTTATCATCTCATTTCAAGTTACGTATCCTAAACAGAAAGAAAGGGAACAATGTTAATGGTCATGCTTCTGTGTCTGCTAGTGTGAACTCAGCAAGTAATGTTCTTATTTAAATTGTACAGAAATTATAAAGATTGATTTATTGTTCTTTAAATCCAGAAATTATTACTTTTTATTTGCACTATACATACTACTTAAAAATACTTGAAGTAATTTCAAATTTGCATAAAATTTATACTTTTACATAAAAGTACAGCACAAAGGATTTTTCTCCACTGTTCAAGATGTCAGTTCGATGCTTGACAAACAATACATATAATCATCGTATACTCATCATCAGAAATTATCATTAATAGTTTACTTTCATTTTATTGTTAAATCCGGTTCAAATTTCATTGATTGTCCCCAAAGTTTCCTTTATAGAAAAGGATACAGTTCACAGTCACCTGTTAAATTTAGTAGTGCATCTGTTCGTCTGGCATTAGAAGAAACCCTGAGGCCTTCTTTGACATTCCTGACCTTGACACTTCTCTGTATTGTAGGGTGGTGATTTTGTAAAATGTTCATTGATTTAGCTTAGTCTAACATTTGCTCTTGATTCGATTCCACAGGAATTGCATCTGTGATGGAAAGAAAGCTTGTTTGTGATAGTTAATTGCATGTGTTGATTTAACTGAATGAAGAAACGTCTAGGAAGCTGGTTAAGCATTGTTTCTAGATGTGACTGCAGGGTTCTTCTTAGAAAAGATAGCAAGAGATTCAGTGGACTGAGTTACCCCAACTGCCTAGAGACATAGATAGGACAAGACAGAGGCCAGATAGTGATGGATTCTTTCTCTCCTAAAGCTGATTTACCTATCTTTTGCCCTCGAACAGCATGTACCAAGGTTCTCTAACTTCTAAAGTTGAGGACTTGTACCAGCAGACCTCATATACTTAGGCCATTGACCCCAGAGTGAGAATTACACCATGAGATTCCTTTGAATGAAGACCTTCATATTTGAATTAGCCCATGCTACCTGCAAGCTAGGGTCTCTATATATAGCATGTTATAGGAATTCATAGCCTTTATAACAGGATTCAATTCCCCTAATATTTTCCTCACTATCTCTCTATGTGATTTTTCTCATTTCTGTTTCTTCAGAGAACCCTAACACATTCTTTTTTAATGCTTCATGCTAGGTATTTGCAGATATTAATTAGTACCATCAATGTGAGGTTAATTTTGATCAACCAATCACAGTAGTTCCAGTACATTTTATCCATTGTAAAGCTAACTGTTTCTTACTTTCAAATAATTAATTCAAAAATTCATATCCAGTATGGATTAAAATTTTCCTGTTTTTTTCAATGGCTTATAACAATTTAGATGCTCAAATTGTTTTAAATTTAAACAACCCTTGAATCTAACATATTTGCCCTATATTGTGTCTCACCAATTCTTTGCACATTTTCTTCTATGAACAAGTTTTTACAGTTTCATATAGAAAATGTTCTGGTACTTTCCTTGAGAGAAGTCATTTCCTCAGTGAACTTTGATCCCTTTTAGGGGAAAATGTCATCTGAAGATTAAATTTGAGCTCTAGATATTCTCATTTCTTTTTTTTTTTTAATTTTCATTGATTCTGTGCCTTTTCAGTAGAATTTAAAGAATATTCCTTATATTTGAGGTAATGACGAATATAATAATACATGTGATTATCCAAGAATCTGACACATATTCTTCATCTGAGTTATTTCTCTCCTCTCTGACTATCCTAATACATTCCCTCTATTGGCTTTATCCCTCCGTTTCTTCATTTTCTTCACTGCTGTCAGTTTCTTTCTGTTTTTGCTTAGCTGACTGGCATAACTGGTAGACTTGTGTATGTAAACCTAATTCCAAGTTCTGAAAACGTATTCTTTATTGGTACTAAAATCAAGGTTACAAAGAAGTAGAAACTAAATATTTACACATGCAAGCCAAAACAATGTAAGTAAATAGACTTTTGGAACTCCAGGTAAACTAGAACCCAGATGCTTTAGTTAAATTGGTCCACTGCTGCTCATTTCCAATCAATAGCATCCAGCTGGCTTCTCATGTTTCAAAAGACCTTGAAAATTATACGAAGTTTCCCAGTCTTAAATGTTGACTAAATACTTGATTGGATTCATTTAACATTTCACATTCTAAGGAATATATATCTATGTGTCATCATTTAAAATATTTTACTTAGAGCTTATGAAACATTTATAATTGAGTCAGCTAATGGTGTCGGAAAAATAGCATCTTTTTGTGCTTTTTTTTTATTACAAACTATTCAAACATTCCCATTTAGATGCTCACATTGCATTAATTCAGTCCTTCCTCTCTGTGAGGTACAGTGCCAGATGGTACAGTAGGCAGACAATTAAAATGTGTTGTTTTCTCTCCTCAAGACGGGTTACCATTGTATGGAAAAGGAAAAACACCACCACAATTTGAATATGGTTTAGCTCCTCTAAAACTCAACGGAAATTTGGTTCTCAAGTGAACAGTGTTGAGAGGTGGTGGATCTTTGAGAAACAATGAACACAAGAGGGAATAATTTAATTCTTGTGGAACTGAAATAGTCACCTTGAAAGTGGACTGTTGTGAAATAAGGCTTCTCATTTATGCTTGTCTTCTGAAAATATCTATTTGCCTTTCCGCATTTCTGCTATGTTATGCTGCATCATAGACTTTCACTAGATACAGTAGTCTCATCTTGAACTCTCACACCTCAGGAAAGTAAAGTAAATAAACTTATTTCCTTTGTAACAAGCACACAGCCACAGGTATTCTATTGCACAACACACACACACACACACACACACACACACACACACAGAAGTGTTCTAGGAAGCATATTTCAATGCTTGTCTTTCAGACTAGAAAGCATAACTTTTGTCAAAGAAATTGAGCTGGAAAGTTCTTCATGGAAGTGATAATAATAGAAGAACAGAATAACAAAAGAGAAATTTTACAAATAAAATCAGTTGACATTTTGATTGAGCGAGAGTTGGAAGAAGTAAAAAAAGTACAGATCAGTTTAAAATGACTAAAAATTTTTGGCTTTAAATGTTAAGGAGAATATAATTAACATAACCAGGCTATTGAAAAGGAGAAGTTAATTCTTGGGAGGCAAGTCAGTTCATTCATATTTTGAGCACGTTTGAAATGTAGATATAAACAACTCTTTCATTAATCTATGGAAAAGCAAAGTGCTGGATATTAGCAATGGACACACAAAAGCTAAGTAAGAACAGGGCATGTGCAAGTTCTTACAGGTTTACTATAACAAAAGTACATCTAGGGTTAAATTGGAGACTTGGGAATGGACAGATAGATTACTGGAAGAGGCGACATCTAGGAGAGCTCAAGGAAGCAAATTTTTGGAGTTCTAACATCTGAGCCTGGGTTGGAAGAGTTGTGTGCTAGTCCAGAGCTTTGTCTTTATTTTGAATCCAGTTTGAAATTTCTAAAGTAGCTTAGTCCAATGGTAGCAGAATTAGATTGATATTTTGATATCTCTTGCTATGGCATACATAATTGACTATGGGTACAAGAAATCATTTCTCAACCCCTCATATAAAATTGTAAAATAAAAGATTCCCTTCTTTATGTATTCGTGTATATATGTATAATTTACTTCAACATATTCATTTAATAAGCAAATAAAAAATACAATGGCTATTAATTGTACAGCCACAATTAATTATATGTGGTATACAATAGTAGGGAAGTTGGATATCCTTGATTTATTTGAGATGTCTAAGAAGGGAACAAATATATTTATATCTGAAAAATAAAAAGAAACTAGTCAAGTGAAGAGATGACTATATTCTAAGAAGTAGAAATAGTGTATACAAAAGTCTGAAGTCTGCTGCATTTCTCTGTATTTTGAAAAAACTACAACTCTCCAGTTGAGGCTAGTTTTTGGAATTGTCTGTGAGGATCCCTCAGGCTGACACAACTCAGCTGCAGACCTCAGAGCACTTGTGGAGTGGCAACTGCCTTCTCCTTGTATTATTCCCTTTCCTATCTACCCCCACATTTAATTGCAAAAAGAATTTTTCAGATTTTTATAGTTTCTAGCAACCCTCAAATAAAAGAAAACAAACTATTTTCACAGATAGGCGAATTTAATCTTTTGTCCTAAATCTGCATGCTAAACAAATGGATTTTAGAGACTGGAGAAAATTATATATATATATATATATATATATATATATATATATATATCATACAAAAACATCAATTTTGCAAATAGTTTCCAGAAAATGATAAAGTCCTATATGTGGCACTCTTAAGTGGCATTCGTGAAAATGCTAACATGAATTGCACTGCTAATTTCACTGAGGAAACAGTATCGAAAGGGCATATTTAGGTTAATCTAAAGTTTGGGTTTATTTTCAATATACCTCATATATTTTGTTTTAGTGAGTTTACATTTTAAATATTTAAAAATCTAGTAACGAAAACGCATATAATTACAAATATCACATACAACAAGAATTCCATCAAAAGTATTCTTGTTAACTTCAATGAATTTTTTCTTTTTTTTTCTTTTGAAGAGAATGAAACCAAACAAAATAAAACAGAATAGAGCCAAGTAAAACAAAACAATGAGCATGGTACATAACTTCAAAAAAAGATAAAAGGAAATCAATCAATAATGTCTACCATAATGCCTCTTGTTATCTTCAAGATAACTGCCCATAACATAATAAAATCAAACTAAACAATACAGAATAAAACCAATAAAAACAAAACAATGGAAGCAATTCAGAACTTCAAAACAATAGTAAAACCATAGAGGTTACCATAATGCCTCTTGCTATCTTCTGAGTAGTTGCCTATATCATCAGATATAATACAATCAAACAAATCAAAATAGAATAAAATCACTCAGAATAAAACAATGAAAACAATACAGGGCTTCAAAACAAAATAATAGGAAATCCATAATGGCTATCATAGCATATTTCATTATCTTTGAAATGACTATCCATGCCATAAAATATAATAAAATTAGACAAACTGAAACAGACTAAAACAAAACTAAACAGAACAATGAAAACTATAAGGGATTTAAATCACGATAATAGAATAACAATGGCCACTACCTTTCCTTTTTAGACATTTCCTCCCCTTTCACTTTCACAATATGTATTGTATATTTTGGATCCCTCTAACTCCTACATATTTTTATACTAAGGAGGCAACACGATGTTCACCTATGTGACTTTGAATCATTTCATCCATGAGCATGATCACTAGCTGTATCCATTTACCTACAAGAGCCTCAAGGTTATCTTTCTTTATAGCTGAGTAGCTTTCTATTGGTTAAAAATGCCGTATCTTTCTTGTCCACTCTGCAGCTCATGGGCAAGCTACCCACACTTCTTTCTGGTTCCCTATCAAATAGATCTTGTTCTCTCTCCCTTAACTTTCAGTCTATGAACCCCCTTTCAAGTTAAATGTGTTTCTTGTATAAAGCATATTGACAAGTTCTGTCTCCTTATCTACTCTGCCTGTGCTTCTTTCTATTGGCAAATTGAGGCCATCTACGTTAATGATTATGACCAAACATGCACTGCCTCATCTCTGTCATGCTATTTTCTTGCAGTTGGCTGCCTACTTTTTCTCTCCATTCAGTTGTCTACCTTGCTCAGTGATACCCTTCTGCCACTGTTCCTGGAACTGTGGTCTTTTGTATCTCTCTCTAGAATGTCCTTCAGTTTCATTGTTGGGCAATTATGAATTCCTTCAGTTGTTTTTTGTCAGGGAAATATCTTGTTTCTCTGTTAATTTTGAAAGATAGTTTTGCAGGGTACATCAATCTGGGTTAGAAATTGTTTTCTTTCAGGGCTTGAAATACTTCACTCCAACCTCTTCTTGACTTGATGGTTTGTGTTGAAAAGTCTGCCCTGATTCTAATGGGTTTTCCTTTATAGGTGATGTTTCTTTTCTCTAACAGCTTTTAATATTCTGATCCTGTGTTGAATTTCTGGGGATCTTGATTATTATATGTCTGGGTGTAGATTTATTTTGGTTATGGCTAGCTGGAGTTCTATATGCTTCACTTATCTGAATGTCACTTCCTTTTCCCATGCTTGGGAAGTTTTCTAAAATTATTTCTGTAAATAGGTTTTTAATTTCATTTGTACTGACCCCTGCTTTTTCACTCACATCTTTTATTCTTAACTTATGTTTCTTTGGGTTGTCTTATAGCCATTGAATTGTTACTTGAAAGGTTCCTTGTTATTTTTAAGAGATCTTTCCTTTCATGATCACAAGCTGTAAACCTGACTTCAAGATTTGAAAGTCTATCTTCAGTTTCTTTCAAGTGGTTTTGCCAGCTTTCAATGGAGTTTTTAATTTCCTGGATATCTCTTTGAATCTGTTTCGTGCATTCTAAATCTTTTTTGTATTGTTCATTCAAGGTTTCCCTCATTTTCCTAGGCTCCTCCATTTTGTCATCTATGTCTTCTTTAGAAATGTGTAGCAATTCTTTTATGTTCTTCATTTCTTCTTTTACCTGAGTATTCCTGCTCTAATTTCTTTTATAGCCTCATGACATTGTTTCTTTACTTTAGTTGCCATCACTTCAGAAACTTCAGGTGTGCAACTCCCGATCTCTTTCATGTTTGCATCTTCTGGACTTGCCCTGCTTAGATTGGAGGCCAGAGACTGCTTTTTGCTTCTTCGTCTTGACATATTCCTGGTTCTTCTGGGCAAGTGGGTACTGGGGTCCCAGGCACTTCCTGCATTGACTACAATTTCTCTGAAAGGTGACTGTTTGGCTCTTCTAAACAGTGCTGGCTATGGGTATCTAATGATGGCCATTGGGTGCACTGGTGCAGGGCTGTCTGCTGCTGTTCCCAGCCTGTATTGGCTCCCTGATGGCTGGTGGAGTGTGTGTGAGGGCAGGGCTGCTGCCACCTGTGGACCTGGGCTGATCACCAGCGGGATCTTCCACTACCACCCCTGGAGTGTGCATGGGGGCGGGGCTGGTCACAGCTTCCAGACCCAGCTGGCTAGCCCCAGGGAAACACCACAATGGCGCTAGATTGCGCACTGCGGTAGGGCTGAGTCCGAGCAATTTCTACAGGTCTACACCCAGCTAAGAGCTGCTGGAGGAAGCTGGCAGCAGTTCTGGTTCTGGGCTTATCCAGCCCAATTTCAAAATGTCTCCTGGCCAATCGCTCTCTCCCGTGGGAGGACTGAGTCCTCTGCACTTACCACTAGCCAGTTCAGTCTTTCAGGTCCACTGCTCCTCTCAGTGCCGCTCCCCTCTAATGCTGCTTCTCTTTGCAGAGGCTACCAGAGTCACTAGCCTCCACCTCACCTTGATTGTGTGTCCCCAGGTTCCAACAGTTCCTTTCACACAATGGGTCTGGCTCCAGGCAAAGGCGTCACCAGCTACTGCCTTATTCTTCATTTAAATTTTTCTTTTTTACTCTTTCTGTGGGCTTCAATTCTTACTTTAGATTCTTCCCGGGTTCAGAGGACCCACTTTCTCCCTTTTTGTCTTCCCTATGATGCTGTATTCCAG
>RJWM01037276.1:0-17577 GCA_004363535.1 Dasyprocta punctata
TTGTAACAGGTATTTTTAAAAAATATTTTTATTAGTACACATATGCAGTACATGATTGCCTTCATCATGAGGAATTGGTGCATGTACATAACACAATTTAAATCCTCTTTCCCCCCTTTTTTTCTTCGTCCTCCCCAATTCCTTATTCCCCTTCTCATTTGAACATTTTCTTCCTGTTTCTCAATATCTGTCATCTGTTTTGGTCCTCATCCGAGCTTTTGATTTCTCACACAAGACAGATACTTTGTATACATTTTTGTTTCTTACTCTGCATATGTGTGTGAGTGTGTGTGTATTTCTAAGAAAAACTCTGAAATACAGTAAGCACCTTCAGACTCCATTCTAACTAACCTAAAAGTTAATCTCAAAAGACAGTGAGAGTACCCTGGTTATTTAATATGCCAGGCATGATGTTTATGATGTGGATATAGAGATAAGAAGTTAAAGTTCCAACCCTCATGAAATTTTATTCTCATTTTCCCTTTCTTTCTTTCCTTTTTTCTTTTTCTTTCTTCCTTCCTTCCTTCCTTCCTTTCTGCCTTCCTTCCTTCTTTCCTTTCTTCCTTCATTCCTTCCCTCCCTCCCTCCTTCCTTCCTTCTTTCCTTCTTTCTTGAGATAGGGTTTCACTATGTAGCCCAGACTAGTCTCAAACTCACAGAGATCTTGCTGCCTCAGCCTCCCAAGTTCTGAAATTACAGGTGTGCACCACTATGCCCAGCCAAAATTTTCTACTCAGGGGGAGAGACCAAAGGAAAGCATTTGCAAAATATTGGAAGACCGCAATCAGAGCATGAAGACTGATGCTCTGAGAGAGGAAACTAACCCACTTTAGGATTCCAAAAGAGCAGCATGCCCTGGAAAAGTATAATAATCTAAGCTGAATCATTGAGGGTAAATAAAAATGAATTTATGAAAAATCACAGAAAAACCATGATAAAAAACAATGTTAGTGTCAGTGACTGTTCATTTACTCAGTGTCTAATGTTTTTTTCGTTTTTTCATTTTATTAATTTAGAGACTTAAGAATGTGAAATTTATTTGTTGATTGATTGATTGGTTCTGGGGATTGAACTCACAATCTTGCACTTGCCAGGTGCTTATGTTGCTGAGCTAAATCCCTGGCCCAAGGATGTGGAATTTATAAAGTACCGAACTAGACCCCAAGGACACAGCTATACAAATGTCAGATATGATTGGTAGCCCCGTTCAGTAGGGGACACAATGGATATGTCCTCAGAGACAGTTGGCTGATAGGCATCTTCCATAGTGAAAAGATTTTCCACTGTACCCAGTTCTATAGCCGCCAGCTATGCGAAGCAATAAATGTAGCACAACCATGGGCGGCTAATGGTTATCCCATTTATAGTGCAATAGGGAGTGATTCCTTTTGATTCACAGAAGAAGAGGAGAAGGAGAGGAGAAAGAGTAGCAGGGAAGGAGAAGGAGGGTAGAAAGAGGGAAAGGGAAAAAGAGAGAGAGAAGAGAAATTATTTTTCCGAGTCCCTAAAGGGATGCAGAGATAGGAAAAAGCAGCATTTTAAAATTGAATTTAGATGAAAACGGAGCCATCCTGAGAGAAGAGGCTATTAATACAGAAGCTGGGGTTTGGAGTATTGCCTGGGAATGGGCAGCAGAGCAGGTCCTACTTCTTGCCTGGGTAGGCTTTCAACAGTGATGGAGCCATGTCTCCAGTGGAAGGTAGTGAGTGCTGCTGCTGTCACATGAAAATATAGCTGGACCAGTATGCCAAAATCTTGCCACAAGTAAGCAGATATTTTCATCTCTAATAAGATTAAATCCTTACTTTCATTTGACAAGCAGTCCTTGAAGATGAATATTTTTTTCAATATCTATTAATGTATATGGGAAAATATTTGGGAGGTTGACTGTGTTCTCCAATTTTGAAGACATAAATTGCTACTTTCCCTTTTAAGCCTAGCAAGGTGGAAAGAGGGAAAATGGATCTATAAAAGGAAGTTCCTACTTGAAATGTTGATGATGAAGTTCCATCATGTGTCTACTGTTTTCTATAGCATTATCCCAGTGTTTTATCCTTTGACCTTTGTCTTTGGACAGGAGTCATATCAAAACTAGAGGTGACTTAATTTTCTTTCCATTTCTAGAAACAAAATCTATCAAATTTTTCTCTAAAAATTCAGACATGAACTTTTCAAACAATATGATGGGTTTTCTTAGACCGTCAATCTTCAGAGTGATATTTTGAATTTCACCTGAAATCAGCATGGAGTAGGTTGGATTGATGTTCTTGGGGATCTTAGTTAGGAAATGAATAAAAGACTGAAGCATGTTCACATGGAAATTAGCTTTCGGTGAAGTTCTATGAGACACAACAGATCCCGAGTCGCAGAAGAAAAAAGATAGCAGTCTCAGATGGAGAGAAACACTGTCACATTATTTTTTTAAATCCAGTAATTTGAATCACAAACATAAGATTTGCTCATTGTAAGAATTCAAAAGGTAGAGGTCTACTTAAAGACATGCAGGGGAAAGGGAGAGGGCTTTTAAAAGAGGAATTAAGAAATGTCATGTACATGTACCAATGCCCCACAATGAATATAATCATTTTGTACTACAAATATGTGACAGATAGATAGATAGATAGATAGATAGATAGATAGATAGATAGAAATTCAGAGAGTACATCATGCATTAGGTACACTACTTCACCAGTAACAACCTGTATCTCACTTCCACACTGCCTTTATTCTGGAGCATCTGTGTACCTATGGATATTCTGTTGTAATTTAACTTTCATATATATTGTGGTTTTTCTTCCCGATCAATATATATAAATCTACTTCATGATTTTATCATCCTCATACTAATCTCTACAAATTTATCACAGTGTATTAACTATCCTCCCATTGATAAATATTCTAAATAATTTCATGTGTTTGTTCTTCCAAATATGGTGGTATATTATTTCAGAGACATTCATGCCTAGTTTTCCTTTTTCTTGTTTTTCTATGTACACGCAGGGACCACAGAGTCAGTGCAGCAGCAGGAATGTAAAAGATCTGAAGCAGAAACAGAATGCAAGACCTGGTGGAAACTGAATGAGTCCATCCCCTTAAAAGCCTTATGCTGAAATCTTAAATCCCAGTGTGTCACTGTTTGGAGATGAGACTTTCAAGGAGGTAATCAAAGTTAAATGAGGTTCCCCCATTCAACAGGTTTACCGTCCTTGAAAGAAAGATATGCAAGAACTTTCTCTCTCACATATGTAGTAAGCTGGTCATCTGAAATCCACAGAGAGAGCCCTTAGCAGAAACTTCATTGCCCAGAACTTTGACCTTAGTCTTGCAGTCTCCAAAAATGTGAGGAGATTTATTTCTGATGCTTAAGCTACCCAGCCTATAATAATTAACTATGACAACTTGAACATAATCATACAGAACCCAGTTCTCTAAACTCCAATAAGGGAGAAAATAAATACATTATTATAAACAACATCATTTGGACAGAAATAGGAAGTGAAGTTTCCATCAATATGAGGCTGGCTGGAAGCTGGGAAGACCTCACAAAAGAGCAGCTGGGTAGGTACATTTAGATACAAAGCATAACAGACAAATGTTTTAAACAATGATGTGTGACTACTGAAGTGTCCCTTACCCTAACATTTTTTTCCATTTTTCCAGCCTACAAAATTATATGTTTCTAACTCTTATCTCTATCAATCACTTAAATGACTGTTTTATTAAATACCTTTTTGCATCTTTTTCTGTTTATTTTTTACCCATTTTCCATTAAAAATACCAGTTCTTTAATATGCCAGCTGCAGATATTTACTCTCCATTTTTTCTTTGTTACATCTGGTGAGTCTGGAGCCTAGGGGCTCATCTTTGTCACTCACGGGGCTTGTCTCCCTGTCTGACAGAAAGAGGAAGACGAGTGAGAAGACCTGTGCAAAGTGAAAGTAACATTTTTGTAGGCAGTGCAAGAGGAAGCTATGAAGCGCTACTCCAGAGGAGAGGCTGGGCTCAGAGTTGGGACACCGCTGATTCTGGAGCTGCAGTCTTGTTTTATCAGATAGGGGCCCATCTCCACCTCCCTGAGAGTGGACACTTGATTGATTGGGTGTTGGGCTTATTGCTAGGGGTTTGGTCTTGTGAGCTAATAGGGAAATTGGGGTAGGCATGACAACCTGGACTAGGAGGGACAGTGCTGCCTGCACAGAGGGAAGTGTCAAAGCCACACGCTGTCATCTTGGCTACTTGCTGCAATACAGAGGCTATTCCATTTTTACTTCTTCAAAGGTCCTAGATCCCTAACCTAATCCTGTCTATGGGTCCTGACTTTCCCTACACTCTTGATATTATAGATTATGTTATCAGCAATTTTAAATGTCGGATTAAGAGATCAAAATTTCCTCTATGGCTTATAACTTTTTCAATTGAGAAAGTCATCCTTGCACTCTGGCTACACAAATACTTTGCTAAATTTTATTCTAATACATAATAATTTTACCTGTTATATTGTGATCCTATAGGGATTTATTCATATTATAAAAAGTAGAATTGAAACTTCATCTTCTTCCACATAAAATGGTCATTTTTTGAACATGCATCATTAAAGAATATACTTTCTCCATTGAAGTGTGATGCAGTGTTTAATAATTTTGTTCCTATATATATCTGTGCCTTTTTCTGGATTGGTATATTTATGTATTGTTCTGTTGGTATCATACAATATTTTAACTTATTCAGCATTATCTTTTTTTTTTCTTCTCTGACTGAGATATATTGCACATATTATACAACTGATCTTTTATGTGTACAATTCAGGAGTTTTTGGTAAATTCATAAAGTTGTATAAATTATCACAAGCTACCTAATTTCAGAATACATCTATCATTCCAAAAAGAAGCACTTGACCACTAGCATTCACTCTCCTTTCCTTTTCCCCCAGTCACTGACAACCAAAACCATACTTCAGTCTCTCAACTTGCCTGTTAGGAACATTGTATATGGATTCAGCCACACTATACAGGGCCTTTTTCATCTGGTTTCTTCCATTTACAAAAGTGTCTTCAAAGTCTATACATACAGTCACATGTGCCAGTACTTTGTTGTTTTTTAATGGCTGAATAATATTCTACAGCACAGATTATATACTACATTTTGTTTATCCCTTTTGAGAAACTGCAAATTATTTTATTAAGCAATAACATTTTATTTACATTCTCAGCAGCAACCTATAAAGGTTCTATCTCTTCACATCCTTATCAATATTTATTATTTGCCATATTTTTTATAATGCCTATCCTAACTGTGTGTAAAAAAGCTCAATATATTTTTTGGTTTGCATTTGTAAATGACAAATAACATTGAACATCTTTTTATGTGTTAAATATGTGTATATCTTCTTTTGAGAAATGTCTGCTAAAGTTTTTTTATCTACTTTTTAAATTGAGTTGTTTGGCATTTTGTTGATTTGTACAAGTTCTTTATTCTGGATATTAAATCTTAATCAGATACATGATTTGTACCTATATTTTAAGAGTTCGTCCATTTTCTGTTGCTGTAACTGAATACCACATACTGAGTAATTCCTAAAGAATAAAAGTACGTATTTGGCTCATGGTAAAAACTGAGAAGTTCAATAAGTAGTCATATCCAGTGCCTTCTAATTGGTGGAGACTTTCTGTGGAGTCCCAGGATAGTACAAGGCATCACATGAAAAGACAAAGGAAACTTGCCAGAGAGAGTTCACTTTGATAGCAAAGCCACTCCCATGAAAATCCATTAATCCAATAATCCCCAAATGGATTTATCCACATATGAAGGCAGAGCCCTAATAAACCAATCTCCTTTACTTCCACATGGTCTCACCTCTTGATACTTTATAATGGTTATTAAATTGCAGCATGAATTTTGGTGGGTACAATCAAACCATAGCAAATTTAACACTAGCTCTTAATTCAGGACTTTGATCCTTTTTAAGTTAATTTTGAACATGACATGAAGGACCCAACTTCTTCTTGTTGCATGTGTACAACTAGTTGTCCTAGCAGGGTTTCTTGGAAAGACTGTATTTTCTCCAATAAACTATCTTAGAGCCCTTATTGAAAATCAATCCTCCATAAACATATGGGTTACTTTTGACACTCGATTTTAGTGTATTCATCTATACCCTGTCCATATGCTAGCACCACACAGAATTGGTTGTTATAGATTTGCATTGTTTGGAAGTTAGAAAGTGTAAGTCCTCCAACCTATTCTTCTTTTAAAGATTATTCAGTTGTTCTGAGTCTGAAATTTTCATATTAATGCTAGAATCAACTTGCATTTTCCTGAAATAATGTAGCTGAGATTTTAAGATTCCATTAAACCTGTACATCAATTTGCAGAGTACTCTGCTATCCTGAAAATATTCAGTCTTCCAGCCTATGAAAATTTTATTCTTTGAGTGGTCTTTTGTCAGTGTATAGAAATTTAATTGATTTTTGTATAGTAATCCATTATTCCAAAACCTTGCTAAGCTCATTTATCAGTCCTAGTACTGTGTGTGTGTGTGTGTGTGTGTGTGTTTTCCTTAGTGTATTCTATATACTATACATGGTTATGTAATCTTCAAAACAATTTTTTTCTTACCTGTATGAATAGTTTTCATTTATTCTTCTTGCTTAATTTCACTAGCTAGAACACCTAACATAATGTTTAATTGACATAAAAGGAATAACCATTACTTTTTATTTCTGATCTTAAAACAGATTTTAGTCTTCAAATAGTCATAAAACATGATGTTAGCTGTGTGCAACATACTGGTTTGACTGCAGACATTTTAATACTTTGTAGAGCAAATCTCCACCCACAATTTGTTTGAGTATTTTTTAAATATGCATTCACATTTATTTTTCCACATAAAGTTTAAAATCAATATATCATCTGCAAAAACTGGGGGGTTGTGGTTGCCTTAAATACATATATCAGTATGAGAAGAATCTACATTTTTATGGCATTAGGGCTATATAGAGATAAAATACACATTCTGACTTTCTTTTCTTTCTCAGTTATCAATTTTATATTTTATCATATAAGTCTTACACTTTTATTAAAGTTTTTTATAGACTAATAAATATTTTGTTGTTTTCAAAATATATTAAAAATGTATATATAGTTGGTGATCACCTGTTCACAATTGCCCGTTCCTGCCTCTGTGCTCTGTCTCTCTAAACCTCAATCAAGTTTCTCGCTTTCTATCACCTCTGAACTCTCCTTGTTACCTAGGCCTGAGCAGCATAACAGAAATAGAAAATTTCTTCCTCATCAACCTCTCCTAGGATTGACTGTCCACAGTAAGACCCCTTTCTGTAAGATCTTCTTGCTTTTTTCATTTTGCTTGTTCACGTTTCCTTCCAAATATTTTACTGAGTACATACTCATTTGTCCTATTATAAAAAAATCTTTTTCTGGGTTGGTCCTGAGGTTCTTACATATTTCTAAGATTGGAACAGTCTTCCTGTTGCAGTGGTCTTTCTTTCTAATAAAAGTCTATTTAATATGCATGAAATCTTATATCCACCTACTTTCAATTTAGTTAACATATTTCTTAACTGAGTTTGTTGGGTTAGTTTGTTGTAGATAATCAAATTTTTTGCAGGTAATTAGAATTTTTCTCAAACATTTATTCCACTTATTTCTCTCTCTTGTCATGTTAGTGGGAACTGCCAAAACATTGCTTAGTCATAGTGCTATTTGTGGGCCTCCCTATCGTCTTCTCAGTATGAAGAAAAAGCCTATTGTATTACTTAAAATATTTATCTGAGGTTGTGATTACATCACATTAAGTTTAAGTGTGTTTAAGAAAATTCTTTTCTTTTTCCATTTTAGTTAGAGTTTAATTTTTAAAAAAGAAGTATTTGTGAAATGTTATCAATGGTTGTTTTGATAAAATGTTTCAATGATTTCATATTTTATAACTTGTTAACAAAAAGATTATTATTGACAGTTTTAATGATAAAATCTCCTCATTCTCAAGCAAAACTTATGGTAGAATTTTTAAGACACTTGAATTTTATTTGCAAATATTTTATCAAAAAGTGTCCCATATTTACAAATAAAATTGGCTTGTAGTTCATTTTATAAATTTGTATCTTTTTAGATTTGATATAAAGGTAGTGTAGCTTTGAAACCAGAGGAAAAAAAGTACTATAAAATCATGCCTTAAAAATTGATCTTTTCCAATAAGATTTTAAGAGTGCATGGTAGTGGTGTCAAAATCATTTAAGGACTACTATCAGGAGAGGAATTAGATCCTGAGAGTACATTTTCTCATCCTTTTTAAATACCATCCTTCTAATTCAGGGCCTGGTTTTCTGACTAACTCCTGACTAATCTGCCCACACTTCTACTTCAACGTTTATTTTAGCAATATGTTGGTAGATTGTACTACACTGTTTTTCACATATGTGTATCATCTCCCAAAAGAGATTACTGTCATAATTTTATTTGCAAGGCCCACTGCTTTCAAAGTACTGTCACCATATGTCCTCTAAATGCTTTGCTAAATTGGAAAAAAAAAAAAGTAATTATACGAGAAAATTTATTTCACATTCTATTAATATATCATACCCCATTTGTAGGAAGTACTTCAGTATTGCCTTCATTCTTCTAATATCATTTTTCAAAACTATTTAATGGCACTCAATATACTGGTTTACAACTAAAGATATGCGTATCTCTCCCTAAAAGTAAAGGTTTTTTTTTTTATCGTACGCAGTGTAGCACTTGATTCACAGTGGAGAATCAAATAAATGATAATTATGTAAATTAATAAATTGGGACTACAGAGCCAGGCATTGTGGCAACCATCTGTAATCCCAGCATGTGAGAAGCTGAGGCAGGAGGACTGCAAGTTCAAAGCCAGCTTGTGTTACATAGTGAGAATTTGTTTCAAAAAGAAATAAGTTAAAAGAATGTGTCTGCATGCTTCTTTAGTTAGCTAATTCATCTACATTCGTTAATAATGAATTCAAAATATCTGACATGTTTGAATACAATAGAAATGGTTTACTTGAAATAATGCTCAGCAACTGTCATCATGAATCCTACATGGAAGCCTCATGCAGAGCATGGTTCAGCTTTAGCAGAAAACCTTCATCCCTTTATAAAGCAAATGTTAGTTTACTTAAAATACCACTCTATGCAAATATTCTAGTAAGATTAGATTTTTTTGGCTTATTATAAAAATGTGTTTTGATATAAAGAAAATAAAAATAGGTTTACTTTTGTTTTAGAACTACCTTGGGAAGCATACTGTTCTAATTTTGCAGATAGATCTGCCAACTATTATTTCAATGTGTTTCATTGGCTAAATAAAACAACTTTAAAAAAAACACATGATTATCCATACATACTGTCTTTTTCCAGTCTTAATGTATCATATAGCTTTATCATCTAGGTTTGACATGCTAAGTGATAATTACAGCCCACTTAGCTTTGTTATAACAGGTGCTAATTCTAATAACAACTTCCAAGCCTCTATCTTTAGTGGGGATGATACTTAATAATAAAAATTTAATTCATTTAAAGAAACTGTTAAATTTGTAAGTCTCTATATAATTCATTACAAAGTAAGAATACAGCATTATTAGGGGATAAAGAAAAAGTTTCTAGCTCCATGAGTGAAAAATAAAAGATTCTTGCTTATCCCAGAGACAGCAAAAATTGTACAGATAGAAAAAGATTATGTTTTCTTTGCAGAGAACGGGACACCTACAAGGGCAGGTCATGTGCTCTGCTTTTTTTGCAGTCCCTTCCCACAGAGTGGATTCTGAAGTTTAGTGGATGTCTTAGAGATAGTCATGTCCAGAATTATATAGTCTGTCCAGATAAAGAAATCTGGAGATCCTATCAGATATTTGTCATCTGAAATGCACAGGGGAAGCAAGGGACTGCAGATATAGATTTTCGCTGACTTACACAGTTTTGGCTTATGATCTTCTGACTTTATGATGGCCCTAAAGCCATATTCAGTAAAAACCATACTCAGTAAAAACCATACTCAGTAAAAGCCATAATCAGTAAAAACTATAGTTTGAATTTGGGGTTTGAGTCTTTCCTGGGCTAAAGATAAGCAGCATGATCCTCTCCCTGGATGTTGGGCAGTAGCAGTGGCTGCTACTCTCAGTGGGCCTTCGGATTACAAGAGGAAATAACCCACACGCAGTGCACTGTGTTGATTTTGCTGAACTATGGTCAGTAGGTGTTATGGTTTGTGTCTAGGTATCCCCACAAAGCCTCATTCAGTCATGAGGACAGGCACAGACTTCTAGAGTTCATGACTGAATTAGGGTCCAGTGCTGGGATTATGGGTGTGAGTGCTGCACCTGCCCTGGGGTAGCAGTCTACATACAATATAAATGACAGAAAGAGTCCTCTCTTGTGCTCCTTCTCCTATTTTGCTCTTGTTGCTTTTGCTGTCTTTCACCACCGTGAATGGTTGCCCCTCTGCCATGCCACACTGCCTTTAAGCCAGCTAATTATGGGCTGAAACCTACACAAACTATGAACTAAATAAACCTTTCCTTCCTTAATTTTGAACATTGGGTATTTTGTCTCATCACAGACAGAAAAGTAGCCAAGACTGTAGATTAGGTGAACTAAAAGCATTTTCAACTCATGGTGTATGATGGAACAATCAGGAAGTAACTACATAGTGAGCTGAGGAGTATCTGTATATACTGGTAAGACCCTAGGAGTACATGAAACACACATGATCAGAAAGTATCAGTGCCTTCTCATGTCTTTATCTGTCTCCTTGCCCACCTTCAGTTCTATCCATGAGCAAACAAGGAAATCACTCCCTAGGGTGTACCTTCACCCCCACCATGGTTCCTCGATCACTTTCTCAGAGTTAAGCAATGGTCTGCCTCCTCCATGCAGCTGCCCTGCAGCGAGGTGGGGCTGGGAGTGGGGGAATACAACAGTGATGTCAGGATTCCTTTTCAATTTAGGACTAGCAACACTGTGGGTACCTGTGGCTGCTGGAAAATACACAAGCTGCTTTTATTTCACTCTTTCCTCTCCTATTTCATACCTTTTTCTCTTTGCCAGGGGACCCTCAGTCAGATAATCACTTTGCTACTCGCCTGACTGAGAAAAAGTTACCCATGTTGCT
This sequence comes from Dasyprocta punctata, assembly GCA_004363535.1. Taxonomy (NCBI): domain Eukaryota; kingdom Metazoa; phylum Chordata; class Mammalia; order Rodentia; family Dasyproctidae; genus Dasyprocta; species Dasyprocta punctata. Next base: position 11,144 of record RJWM01037276.1, read on the forward strand.
TTTGCTTTCCTGCTCCATCTCACATCTGACTTGTCTCCTGCTCTTGCTCTCTGGACCTGATTCTAACAATCCTCCTCCGCTGTACTCCACCCTGTTCTGTATTTTTCTGTCACTCTGAAAATACAGTATTATTTCCTCACAATTTCAACAATTAATCTTCTTGATTGCATTTTACTCTCCTCCTGACACTCATTTCTCTCATTTCTGAAACAGTAAAAGTCCTCAAAAGAGTTACCTATATTTTCTATCTCTGATTTATGCCCTTTCACATTTTTGCTCTACTATGATCACTCCGCTCCTTTAGCAAAATAACTACAGCTAAAATCAATAATGACGAATTCTCAGTCTCATGTTATTTGACCCAAGAACATTTGACTCAGTTGATGACTCCCTAGACTTCTTCCATAGCTCCCGCCAGCCCTTTTCAGCATTTGGTTTACTTCTCATTATCTCTCTAACCCCAGAACACTGGGACCTCATGATTTTAAAAACCACCACATGCTGAGGTTTCCTAATTACTGTAAAAACTCTGCACTTCCAGAATCCCAAGTTCCTCTGCCCACAGTTTATACAACTATATTTGGATAAATTTTGAGCATCTCAAATTCAACATGTCCAGTCTGAAGCTTCTAATTTCTTCCCAAAATCTTCTTAGTTTTTCTATCTGTGAATGCCCACAAGTAGAAGAGATTGAGCACCCTTAATTGGAAATCTAAAAAAACTACAAAATCTGAAATTTTATGAGAGTCAACATGATTACACAAGTGGAAGAGTCCACACCTGACCTCAGGTGAGGAATCAACCACAACGTGGACACATTAAAAATATTATAAAAAATGATCATCCAGTTATATATATATAGGATGCATATGCAGCTTAAATGAATTCTTTTTTTAAACCTGACTCTTATTCCCAAAGAAGCTGAAATCCAAAACACTATTCTTGCTAAGCATTTTGAATAAAGGAGACTCAACCTGTATATTTTAACTAGTGCCCAGACCAAACTTAAAGGACTCACTTTTGAAACTTTGCTTGCTCTGATGGCACTCATACAATCCCTCTTGAAATTCTGTTACCTATACTTTCCAATAAATCTAAAATGTCACCAGTTTTCTGTTACTGCCTGGTACAAGCCACTGTCGTTTCTTACCTAAATTACTGCTTTGGTAACACCAATGATTGGATTACCAAATCAGACAACAAAATCAAAGGCGTTATTTAATGTCAAGCTATAATAATTTAAAGGGTATAAGGAATAATGAGATGAATCAGTGAGATGAATATCCTTTTAGAACTCTCAAGGATACAAATCTGAACTGTGGCACACAAGCTATAGTTTTGCCACCACTCTCTAGTCCTTCCTTCTCTTTGCAGAAGACCTCCAGCAAGTGATATTAGGTGAGGCTCTAAAGGAGAACCCTAGTAACCTGATTTTCAAGATGAAAGGATTTTGGAAAATGTAATATAATATGAATCACATATTTTAGAGAGGTTGTGCCTCTTAAATCTGTGAATTCTAGATGTGTTAACCAAAAGCAATGCTAGAAACTGGTTAAAGAACTTCAAAGATAAAGGTGCTTCTACCACTACAAACTATTCAACATTTTTCCAGGAGATAGCAATTATCATGTTCACAAACAATACAAGTTAAGCATTGCCTTCCTTCTTTTGCAAGAATGTGAATCCTTAGTCTCTGCCTCACATGAAGACACAGTGAATTGAAGATCTTTTGTTTTAGATGAATAAAGTACTTATTTCTCAAAAGTAATATTTTTTTCATAGATTGACTTTCTTGTTTTTATCCTGTTCCCTTACTTGGTCTATTCTGGGCAGCAACTAAGTTGAGCTTTGTAAAAACTATATCAGATCATGTCCTTTTTGCCATAAAGCCTTCCAAAGGCCAGACCTGCTTCTTCTCTCAGCATGTTTGATACACGCTTTTCCTTCTAGGTTGTTTCACTTCCTCCAGATAGACACGGAGCATGCTCCCTTACCAACTTCAAGTTGTTTCAATTTCACTTTACTGGCCAGCGAAATGAAAACTCTACCTCCTGTGAAATAATCCACACTGCTCACTTTACATCCACTTGTAGTTTTAATGTTAGAATTTATCACTATTCAACAAGCTATACACTTTATTTGTTTGTTGTATTTATTTTCTGTCATCCCCATAGGAATCCAAGCTCCATAGGCCAGTTTTTTGTTGTTTGCTTTGTTTGGTTTTGTTTTGCTTTGTTTTGTTTTCTTTTGTGGAGAAGTTGTCAGTACATGCAGAACCTACTTGGAAATATGCTGGACACACTAGTACATAGTGTGAACTTAATAAAAATTGTTGGATGAATAAATATATGTTTCCATTTCAATTTTTATTTCATTTAAAAGTGTGGAGTTTTAAAATTTTTGATAAGACTAACTACTAGTTTAATCTTGGTTTTACTTCTTTGTTTAGTGTTTCAGAAAATTTCTCATTGCTGAGATATAATACCTCATACCCACAAGTGAAAGGAGGATATGCTTGACTCACATTTTAAGTCAATGGTCCACAGGTTCTGGGGTAGAAAGCTAAGGTGGATAGATCTGATGAAGGAAAACTGCTCATGTCATGGCAGTGAGGAAACAAGGAGGATCCAGAAAGGGCAGGGATCGATGGGAGTAGCCAGGAAGGGCAATGTTCTCATCAAGGTCATGCTCCCAGCAAACCACCTCTCCCAACCAGATCCTGCCTCCTAACAGCAAGCCAGTTTTGACACCCCAATAATCTAATTATTTTCCAAACACCTAAAACTTTAGGGCCCATTTTAAAATAAAACATAACTTTCTGCTCCTGGCTCCCAAAAGATTCAATAGCATCTCTACACAAAACATGTTTACCCCATCTCTCAGGGTTGCCAAAATTTTAACAGTTTTAGCACTACTAAAAAGTCCAAGTCCCAGATCTCCTCTTAGGCTCAAGGCAAACTCATAGCTTAAACTCCTGTAAAAACAAAGAAGAAAGTTTAACACTGCAAACAGAAAATGACACAGGGTAAATTTTCCATTCTAAAAGGGAGACATAGGGTAATATAAAGTAATGGGACCAAGCCAAGACTGATACCAGCAGGACAAACATTAAATCTGTATTTCTATATCCAGTGCCCAGGGAAATTTGTGGTGAGATGCAAGCTCTAAAGAGCTTGTACAGTCAAACTCTATAACATTAATGGTAGTTGGAGCTCTCCTGACTTCTCTCTTGGGGTGGTTTACTCATTACCTACAGCTTTCCTTAGCAGGTGTCTCTCATTCCTGGCATCTCCAACTTCCTGGGATCTTCCTTTGACTTCTGGCTTTACTCTTACAGCTTCATGCAGTACCCTCTCAGGAACAAACTCCCTGGCCTCTCATGACTTCTTCTGATATCATGGTGGAATCTTCCCTGACCCCACAACTCTTGATTTCTGCACGCCTGTGAAACTAACCCAACATGAACGACTCTAAGAGGTCAGCTTGAGCAGTTGCCAGACTCCCCTTGTATCATGGGTGTGGAGACCTCTGAGTGTCTGGATGGTTGAGTACTGGCAACTGAATTTCAGGGAACCAGTTCCCTAGGCAACCCTTCTTCACCATGGTACCTTTGGGCTTACTTCTGAAAGCAAAATTTTTCATTTTATACCTCTTAGCCTATGAAAGCTGGGGCTTTACAGATTTCTGATGTGTTCCATTGTCCTGATACAAAGTTCCAGGCTTCTTTTTCAAAATTTTCAGTAACTGCATTCTCCAAGGCATCATCTTCACAGACACTTTCTTGCAGCCAACCTGAAATGGGCTTTTAGTTCCTGATTTTCAATGTAACTTAGCTAAAAACTGCCAACATTACTAATGTTACAGTCTCAAAACTGGGCTTCCTTGAAATTTCCTTTGCCAAATTAGTTGACTGTCCTTAATTTCAGTCTTCTGCAAAGTCTCAGTACCTGAGTAAAATGTGGACAAATTTTCTGCCAGACCATAACACACATAGTCTTGAGTTCAACTCCCAATGGAGTCCTTATTCTCAGTTAAAAACTCTTGAATCTGGGCTCCCATGTCTGGTCTTCTGAACTCAGACTGGAATTTTTCATTGGGCCTGGCTAAGGTGTTCTAGGGCTTCTCTAGCCAGCATCTCCAAACCTTTCTAAACTGTTCCCACAAGCCATTGCCAAACCCTCTAAACCATGAGCAGGCAAGTCATAGAAATGATTCAACTTCCGCTACCAAAGTCTGTCCTAGTCACTTTCTTAATGCTAGAACACAATACATTACACTTACAATTTAAGAAGGAGTTTACTTTGATGAACATTTTCAGTCCATAGTCAAGTCAGCTCTAGGACAGAAAGGTATGGCCTAGCAGAAAAAAGCTGCACATGTCGTGGCAACAAGGAAGTAGAAGGAGAAAGCATGAATCAGGTAGGGTGATATACATTTCAAGGTCATGCTTTCAATTACACCTGTTCCAAGCCAAACCCCACCTCCTATTAGGAAGTCAGTTACAGGTTCTATAATCCAATCAACTTCCAGACATGTGAATCTAGGCGCCACTTTAGATCTAAACCATAACACTCAGAGAAAAAACTTTTGATTTAAGCAGAAATTCTTTTTTATATTCTACTTCATTTCTTAATTCTATGTTTGGACCTATGTTTATTAATTATTCAGAGTAATTAATTTTTAATATACTTTATCCACCTGGAAACTCAATGGAGTATAATTTCAATTGTGAAGTGGTAAGATGGTGAAAACTCATTCTGACCATGGTGTTTTGAGATGAGGCTTTTCAGAGATGACTAGAATTAGATAAATTCTTCAGGGAGGAGTGTTCATGATTCAAAATGAACACATACATGTGCATGCATGTGAGCTCACATATGTAAATTCAGATGCAAACACATGTACACATACATGCATGTTCCCTGTTCTTTATCATGTGTTAACTTATAAACTTTGGATGCTATCAGCAAGACATCCATTGCCAGATGCAGGCCATTGACTATGGACAAGAACCATGATCTAAAATTAACCACTTTTCTTTGTATCTTACCAAGTTTTGGCATTATGTTATTAGCAACGGAAAACAAATTAACACATAATTTTTCTTAGGTCATGCAAGTATTTTATAGTAAGACACTATGCCTGTATACAATGCAAATTATTCATTCCTCTGACTTTGAATTTAGCTATATAGTCTATTAGGTTTTCATAGTGTTTAACTATTATTCTGCCTTTTTAGTTTTTATTTTCCTTTTAACCAATTAGCCTTCTAATTTTTAACTTTTTAAAAATTCTGTTTTTCTGTCATTAATGTCATTCAAACAGGGCAAATGGCCAAAGAACCTGTACACTCACTGGGAAACGCTAGTAGAGACATGAGACAGGACAAAATCAGAGGTGCAGAGGCCCCTTTCATTCTGCATCCCAGAGCATACGCAAGAATTCAGAAGGTCGAGACCTGGACAATAGGAGCCTTTGGATCTGCAGGAGTTTGGGTTTTTCTTGTGGATTTTTAAATTTTGTTTTGTTTTGTTTTGTTTTTACTGCAGTACTCAGGGATGAACCCAGAGCCTCCGCCCTGAACTACATCCTCAGAACATTTTATTTTTCATTTTGAGATGTGGTCTCACTAAGTTGCTAAATTGCCAAGGTGGCTTTGAATTTGTGATCCTACTTCCCCAGCCTCCCAGCATTGAGATTAGAGGTACAATATGTGCCAGCACACCCTGTAAATCTGAATTTTTAAGCTTCATTATTAGGAAAGCACTGGACCTTCCTCTAGTGTAACAAGAGGCTGGAACATACTAGCAATTCAAAGTGATAGAACTTTGGCTCCAGACCTGCTCTGTGAACTCAGCATTTAGGTTTGGGGGTGGTCAATAGTCTTCTATGACTAGGAACTGGGACACAAGAATCAGAAAATCAACATTTATTATTAGGGATACATCAGCTTCTCTCCCAGCATGAATAAGACCAGGGACCCAAACTTTACACAAATAATTGTTTAGGCAGCAGGCCAAAACTGAGGTCCAGGGATCATTTCAGAAGGCAATTCTTTTTCTGGGATGTTAGGCCATAAGTAATTAGTCCTCGACAAGTTGAACCTTACATTTCAAATTTTAACTTAATGTCAAGATTCTAAATTCTTGTCTGGCTTTTTTCCTTTCTTTGTAATTTACATGACTTTGCGGTCCATGCATGTTTATTTTGTTAAAGTTAAACATTTGAAAGGGAAGTTAATTCCCTAATTTTAGTGTATAAAATTGAATAGATACGTGTGAGGCTGAACTTAATAACTGTTCAGATTCATAGGTTTACTAATTTGTCACTATTTGATGTTTCGTGGGATAAATGAAGTGAATATAAATGCTCTCAGTGCTGTTATTCCATGTGGATAATTTTGTGTATTTTCTGTAGTCTTGTATTTTTTTTTT
>RJWM01037277.1:0-17538 GCA_004363535.1 Dasyprocta punctata
AAAGTCAACACTCAAAAATGAATAGTATTCCTGTACACAAACAACAAGCTCACTGAAAGAGAAATTAGGAAAACAACACCTTTCACAATAGCATCCAAAAAAATGAAATACTTAGGAATCAATCTAACAAAGGAAATAAAAGATGTATACATTGAAAATTACAGCACTCCAGGAGGCTTCTTCCAGGAAGATGGCGGAGTAGTAGGATGCAGGGAAAACAACCTCTCTGAGAGACACCATCTAGATGTGGGAGCACACCATCTTGAGGAACACAAAAAGGAGGGAGATGGGTTCATTGGACCCAGGAAGAGCCTAAAGTCCGAATTGAACCTTACAGAGAGAGCAAAAATTAAAAAATCAATTAAGTGGCGCACGCCTTTAATCCCAGCACTCGGGAGGCTGAGGTAGGCGGAGCGTTGTGAGTTCGAGGCCGGCTTGGGCTACAACGCGAGCGCAAGGTCGGCCTGAGCTACACAGTGCAACCCTGCCTTGAAAAACCAGGGCCAGGAGTTTGGCTCAGTGCCTTAAGCGCCTGCCCTGGCAGGCGCGAGGTTGTGAGTTCAATCCCCGGTGCCACAAAAAAAAAAAAAAAAAAAAAAAAAAAAAAACTCAATTAAGAAGAAGGTGGTAGCTGGCAGAACCATCACCTGGAGCCTGACTCACAGCACGAGGGGAGCTGTTGGAGTCCAGCAGTGCACGGTCGCGGTGCTGGTGGTGGTTGGCGACCCCGGGGCCTCTGCAGAACCATTCTTTGGTGGAGGAGAGCAGTGGGCACAGAGGTCTGTGCTGGCTGGTGGTGAGTGCGGAGGGCTTGATCCTCCCATGGGAGACAATGACTTGCCAGAAGCCATTCCTGAGTCAGGCCAGATATGCCTGGGGCTAAAACTGTTGCCAGCTTCCCCCAGCGGTTCCTAGCTGGGCGCAGACCGACAGAGACTGCTTGGATGGCTGTGAGCCCAAAGAAGCTGTTCTCAGTGCAGGCCTGCTAAGGTTGTCTACTACTCCATCCATGAACAGTTGCTGGCTTCTGGAGGTACAGTGCCACAATTTGGGTTGCTGTCTCCACACGCCGTTTACCAGTGAATCCAGAGAGAACTCCAAAAGTGGACTTTTTTCCCTCTCTCCTTTGTGTGTGTGTGTGTGTGTGTGAGTGAGTGTGGTTTCTGCCCTCCTTTTGGGTCTGGTCTTGTTCTGTTTTCTTTTCTGTCTTTTTTGGCTTTCTTTTCCCTCAGTCTTCTGCAGTGGTTTCCCTGAGTTGGTGGACCCATCTTTGTTCTCCAACCTACTTGCAGTCTCTTTTCCCTCTTTCCACTTTTCTGCTTTTTCTTAAATTCATTTTGGATCCTCACCCTTGAGGACAGAATTGACATTTTGTGCACCTAAGTATTGTATATGATTGTTTTGCATCCTGTTGTATGGTTATAAATTCAGTTTATATGGTTGGGGTTGTAAATCAGGGGTTGGATCAGTTTACTGTTTTGTTGGCTGTGTTTGGTGCTGTGGCTGTCACTAAAGCCAGAACTGACTTGATTGAACTGGATAGCTGTTGGCCTTGCTGGTCCAGGACTGGAATTGAGTGGGGGTCACAGAGAGGGCTGGGGCATGGTACCAAGCAACTAGGGACTGGGCTAGGTGAGCAGTGGTTTCTCATCTCTGACAAACTGAGGAGGTGGGATTTTCCAATAGATTCAGAGCCCAGGAACCAGTTATACCTCGAAGTTATCTCTGGGAAGTGCTCATCCTCTGGAAGTCGTTAATACCACCATTAAAGTAACCCACTGTCAGCAACTAACAGGTATCACTTTAGGAGTTAAACTAAAAAAGAAAAGAAATGAGAAGACACTTAAACAGGTCATAACCCCAAACACCCAGTTCACCAAAAGCAAACCCAGGGGGCAATGAGACTGGAAAATCCGAAAGCCCCCTATCATGTTTCTCTGCAGTGGTAACAAAGCAATTGAATGAGGCTTTGGAAAAAATGAAATCAGAAATAATCTCTCAAATAACCACAGAGATTACCAAAATATACACCATGCTTAATGAAGTTAGAGCAGATACAAACAAACAAACAAACAAACAAAAACAAGCTTAAGCAAATTATGGAAGGACAACATAGGAAGCAAATGGATTCCATATAGCAGATTCAAGTAGATATCCAGGAGAATAGAAACTCCATTGAAAGTATTCAAAGCAGATTAAGCCAGTGTGAGGACAGGATCTCAGATATTGAAGACAGGCTCACAGTTAGTGACCAAGAAAAGAAAGATTCTTCAAAACTAGCAAGGGATCATGAGATATTAATCCAGCAGTTGCTTGATGAGACAAAGAAAAATAACAAGATTAATTAGAGTCAGTGAACAAGCAGGAGATACTACAAATGACATTAAAAACATCCTTACAGACATCGTGTCAGAAAATTTTCCTGATAGAGAAAAATAATTTGACATACAAATAAGTGGGGCACATAGAATTCCAATTAGCAATGATAAAAAATAATCTACTTCCAGGCATATCATAGTCAAGATTCCAGAAATTCAACACAAGAATAAAATTTTAAAAGCTATTAGGGAAAAGAAACAAATCACCTATAAAGGAAAACCCATCAGAATCACAGCGGGCTTCTCAGCACAAACTCTCATGTCAAGGAGAACTTGGAGTGAAGTACTCCAAGCTCTAAAAGAAAACAACTTTCAACCCAGATTGATGTATCCCACAAAACTATCCTTCAAAATAGAGGGAGAAACAAAATACTTCCATGATAAGGAACAGTTGAGGAAATTCATGACCACAAAACCAGCACTCCAAAATATTTTGAAGGACATTTTAGAAAGGGATGATAAGTACTACAGCTCCATGAACCCCAATAGAAGGAAAAAAGAAAACAGCATGATAAGGATAAATCAATACGTATCAGTTTTAACCATCAGTGTTAATGGTCTTAATTCATTAGTCAAAAGACATGGACTGGCAGAATGGATCAAGAAGCAAGATCTAACAATATGCTATATACAAGAAACACATTTAATTTAAAAAGATGTTCACAGACTGAAAGTTAAAGGATGGAAAACAATACTCCATGCAATAGGAGTCCAGAAAAAAGCAGAGGTAGCTATTCTATTTGCAGATAAAGTTAATTGTAAGCCAAGACTAATTAAGAGAGACAAAGAAGGTCATTATATATTAATAAGGGAACAATCTAAGAAGAAGAGATAATAATGCAACAAATACTAGTCCACCCAGTTATATAAAACAATTATTAACTGACATGAAAAATCAAATACGCTTTAATACAACTGTATTGGGAGACCTCAATACATTGATTTCACAAAAAGTCAGGTGTGGAGTTTTTGGGATCTTCTGGGTAGAGTATCATGTCATCTGAAACAATATCTATGTATATAAAAAATCAGTTGTGACAGAGAAAAAGAATTTTGAGTAAAATGTAATTTTTTCAGGGTCACCTTCAGATTTTATTTTTAATGTGAAATGTTCATTTGAAAACAATTGTGTCAGCAGTTAGTCAGATAATGTTTCATGTCTGTATTTTTTGTCTTAAATAATTTTGGGGAATTTCCAGTATACTGATGATTATTGCTAATTTGTTGGTTGGAGTGAAATTGTTATGTTTTGATTTCTTGTTTCCCTTTTGTTTAAAATAAAAAAAGAAAATTACAGCACTCCATAAAAGGAGATCAAAGAGGATATCAGATAATGAAAAGACATCCCTTGCTCATGAATAGGAAGAACCAACATTGTGAAAATGGTCACATGCCCAAAACAGGTATACAGATTTAATGCAACCCCAATCAAAATATTACTAGCATACCTCACAGATCTAGAGAAAACATTCCTAAAATTCATTTGGAAACAGAAGAGAATTACAATAGCAAAGACAATCTTGGAAAACAAAGGCAAGGCAGTAAACATCATTACCCCTGGCTTGCCATTATAGTACAAAGCTGCTGTGACAAAATCAGGGTACTATGGGCAAAATAACAGAATTGAGGGTCAATAGAACAGACTAGAAGGTTCAGACAGAACTACAAACACACTTAGCCATCCTATTTTTGGAAAGCGGTCAAACATGTTCACTTGAGGAAAGATAGTCTCTTTAATAAATGGTGCTAGAAAAAGTGGCTTTCTACATGTAAAAGTCTAAAGCTAGACCCATGTGTATTCCCATGCACTAAACTAAAGTCAAAATTCCCACCAACTGAAGAATGGATAAAAAAGATATGAGATTTTTATATAATGAAGTACTACTCTAGTATAAAGAAGGATAGACTCAAGGCTTTTATAGGTAAATGGATGCAACTAGGAACCATACTCATAAGTGAAGTAAATCAAATTTGCATGTTTAAACATCATACTGTCTCTCTAGTGTAAGAAACTGAAAAAGTAAATAAGATCCAAAATCTACAGTAGATATTGTGAAAGGGAAAGGAACATCTCAAAAGGAAAGAACAAGTGGGATGGGTGAATGGAGAAAAGAAGGAAGGGAAAAGAAATATACATATGCACATAAAAGATAGCTAAGAAAGTTATACACTTATTTCTTTTAGTTCATTGATAAAAACAGTTTGTGCTTATGTTGTTTGATCATTTGTGCATGCTTATCTTGTGATCTGAACATCTACTTTGAAGACAGTAATACTCAAGATATTAACCATTGTTGATTTCCTGTTGTCTTGTTTTGAAATTATCACTTGCATTTTTTTCTCTTTAAAATAATAAATAATAGATATAAGATGTATAATGTTTGAAAAAAGAAGATATGATTATTAATACGTGTAGAGATTATACACTATGTACAATGACATAGGAAGAAAATAATCAAAGTATTTTAATTAATCAGAATAATTCAGCAAAAGGAAAACACATTCCATAATGATTTTCAAAAAGTTAATGATTTTAATATATGCCCAAAGTAAGTAATCAGATTATGAATAGGACTAAAATTTCCCATTATCAATAGTGATCAAAATCAGAAAATATTCAGTAGTGAATTGTTTTTTGATTGAGACAGGATCTCCTCATGAAACTCAGGCTGACTTTGAAGTAGAGATCTTTCTGCCTCAGTAACAAAAATGCTGGAATTATAAGCATGCCCCACCATTCCTGACTACTAGTTTTATGTTTCAAAGAAAAGAAACTGCAAATACTTATTTGATGATATAAAGTAAAAGTTAAATTAATGGTGAACTATACTACTATTAACACAGGAACCCTGCAAATTTATATTTTCAATTTTTATTTTTTCTATTAGCACGTGTTACAAGTACATAATACTCATATTCACAGTGGTACATGTATATAACACATCTCAGCTATTCTTCATCTCCTTCCCCTCCCCTACCTCTGCCTTCCCTCCATCTGCAAAGATATATTTCTGTTTCCTATCATCTATTTTTATTTTAGTTTTTATTTATATTTTGGGTTTCCCCATATTAGAAAAACCATGCAACATTTAAACTGGTGTGTTTGGTTTATTTCACTTAACATTATAGTCTCAGGATGCATCCATTTTCTTCCAAATGACTAAAGTTTACACTTCTTTTTTGCAGAGTACCACTCCATTGTGTATATACTACCTTTATCCATTCATCTGGTAGTGGATATATAATCTGCTTCAAAGATTTAGTTAGTATGAATTATGTTTCTATTAAAAATGGGAGCACATATATTGCTGTAAGATGATGTCTTTTACTCTTTTGGGAAGAAACCTAGAAGGGAAACAGTTGGTTCAAATGAAATTTCTAGCATTAGTTCTTCAAGAAATCTCCATAGTGATTGTACTAGTCTACATTCACATCAACAATGTAGAAGAGTTTCTTTTTTGCCACAGCTTTCCTAACATTTCATATTGTTTGATTTCTTGATGAAAACTATGCTTTCTTGAGTAAGATACACAGTGGTTCCTGGGGTTATGAACTTAATTCTTTCCATGATTCTGCTTGCAAACAGAGTTGGTTCTCAAGGAATCAAATTTTCAGTGTCACCTGAAGTGGAGTTTGGATCAGAAGCAAAATTTTGCTGAATGCTTCTCTTCACTAACTGAGTTATTTGCAAAGAGAAGCATTCCTCAACCAAGGTACCCCTGTAGTCTAAGTGTTGCTTTAATTTGCATTTGTCTAATGGCTAGCAGTGTTGAACATCTCTTCATGTATTTATTGACAATTTGTACTTCTGTGAAGTCTATTCACTTCACTTGCCTACTTCTGAGTGGATCTTTTATTGAGGGGGTCTAATTTTTGAGTTCTTTATATATTCTAGATATTAGTTTTCTGTATGAGGAATAGGCAACAATTTTTTCATTTCATTGATTGATTCCTTTTAAATTTGATATGATCCCAATTGATGATTCTTGGGTACTTACTCTCTTGAACCATACTTGCATCTTTGGGATGAAGGCTACTTGGTCTTCTAGGTAACTGGCTGTGTTGTTTGCCAACATTTTGTTGAGAACTCTTACATCTATGTTCCTTAAAGAGATTGGCTTGTAATTCTCTTTCTTTGGTTGAGCCCTTTTTCTGGTTTTGGAAATACAGTAATGTTATCTTCCAGAAATTACTTTGGGAGTACTCCTACCCTTTCAATTTCACTTATGAGTTTGAGGAGTATTAGTGTTAGATCTTGCCTGAAATTTTTGTAGAATTCAGCCATGTGTCTATCAGGATCTGGGCTTTCCTAATTGGTAGGATTGACTTTTTTTAAATTAGTGTTTGAATTTCTTTGCTTGTTATTGGATTATTCAATGTTTTGAAATATTTTTGGCTTGATTTTGATAATTCATGTGTAACTAGGAATCTAGTCATATCTTTAGGATCTTCCCATTTATTGAAGTATAGGTTTTCCAAGTAGTTACTAATAATCTTTGAGATTTTGCAGTGTCCATTGTGGTTTTAACTTTGGTATTTCTAGTGACATTAATTTGGGTTATTTCTTTCCTTTTTTGCCAAGTCTGGCTAAGGGTTTGTCTATTTTATTTATTCTTTCAAATAATCAGATAATTAGCTTATTTTTGTATTGATTTTTAATCTCAGTTTCATTGATTTTTGCTCTCATCTTTATAATTTCTTTCCTTGTACTAGCTTTGGATTTGGCTTATTCTTGTTATTCTAGGACTTTTAAGCACATTATTAGGTTATTAATTGAGCTTTCTGCTTTTCTAAAGTGGTTGAACATTCATAGCTATAAAATTCCCTCTTAGGTTGCTTTCACTGTGTTCCATAAGTTCTGGTATGTTGTACTGGCGTTATCGTTTGATTCTAGGAACTAATGTCTTCCTTGATTTTCTTGTGATGCATTAATCATTCAAAAGTATATTAATTTCCATGTGCTCATTTGATAACTGTGATTTCTTCTGCCATTGATTTCTAGGTACTTTGTACTGTGATCTGATAATATGCATGGAATAATTTCAATTCTTTGGCATTTGTTTAAGCATACTGGTACATTTTGGAGAAAGTTTCATGTTCTGTTGAGTTGAACACTGTATATATCTATTAGGTTCATTTGTTTAAAGGTTTGGTCCAATTCTAATATTTCTTTGATGATTTTTTTCTCCAGTTTACTTATTTGTGATAGCGAGGTATTGAGGTCTCCTATGATGCCTGCGTTGATATTTATCTGCTCTTTTAATGTCTCATATTGTTTTTTTATGAAGTTAGGCACACCAGTGCTTGTTGTATATATATTTGTAAGTATCATCTCTTTCTGTTGAATTTCCCTCTTAAGCAATACACAGTGACGTTTTCGACCTATTCTGATCAGTTTTGTCTTGAAGTCCACTTTGTCTTAAAATAGCATAACCACTATTACCTATTTTCTGGTTTTCATTGCAAGTTATATTGTTTTCCAACCTTTGATTTTAGTCTATGAATTTCTTTTTAGGTATGAGTGTTTCCTGTATAAAACATATCTTTAGAGTTTGTTTCTTCATCCTTTCTGCCAATTTGTGTATTTTGATTGGAGAATCGAGACCATCAGAAATAGAGTTATTATTGCAAGGTATTGACTTATTCCTCTCATTGCATTATTTTCCTGTTCTCTTCTTTTCTACTTAACTTCTCACCTTGCCCATTGCTTTTATTCCATTAGACTTTTTGGCATTGTTATCTTCATTTTCTGTTTCTAGGATACCCTTAATATTTTTTGGAATGCTGGTTTATTTGTCATAATTTTTTTGTACTGAGAATCAAACTCAAGATCTTGTGCTTGCCAGGCAGGCTTTTGTGCTGCTGAACCCAGTCATAAATTTCTTAAGGTGTTCTTTGTCATGTAAAGACCTTACTTCTTTATCAACCTTGAAAAAACAGTTTTACAGGATGTAAAAGTTCTATTTTAGGGCTTGAAACACTTAACTCCAAGCTGTTCTGGTTTTTAAGATTTGTGTTGAGAAATCTGCTGTACTTCTAATGGGTTTATTTCTATAAGTGATTTTTTTTTTTGCTTTTCTCTGACAGCTACGAAGATTCAGTCCTTGTATTGAACTTCTGGTATTTTCTCCATTATAGCTTATGGAGAGTTTATTTTCTGATTCTGGCTACTTGGGATTGTAAGTGCCTCACTTATCTGTATGTTACATTTTGCAATATTTGAAAAATTCTATTCTACTATTCTGTATATATGTTTTGTTTAGTTTTGTTTCTATATTTTTTCTCTTTTCTTTTAAAAACAAAATGAAAAAATAAAACTGTTACAGAATTTCAAAACAAAATAATAATATATTAGCACTAGTTAATATATTTCATATTGCTATCTTCAAAGTAGTTGTCTAGATTACAAGATTTAGGTATGAAAAAAGTGATCAATCAATGAAAGCACAAACTTCTTTTTGATGAACTAACAGGGATTAGTAGTATAGTTATCTATCTTGTATATACATACACACACACACACTACACACACACACACACATACACACACATATACACATATAAAATTTTTCCTACTTCGTTTTCTCCTTTTCCCTATTTCAGTTGTTCTTTCCTTTTGAGCACTTTATTACCCTTTTGTTTTCCCAATATATAATGTACATTTTGGATCTTCTTTACTGTTTCAGTTTTTTTTTACATTAGGAAGACAATATGATATTTGCACATGTGAATCTAATTCATTTTACTTATGAGCATGGTCTCAGTTGTATCCATTTACCTATGAAAGCCTCAAGTTTATCCTTCATAGCTGAGTAATACTTCATTTTACAAGAATATCACATCTCTTTTGTCCATTCCAGGGTTGATTGCCTTTGGGGTTACTTCCAAGATTTAGCTTTTATAAATTGTGTTACTGTAAACATGGGTGCACATGCCAGGCATAGTGGCACATGCCTGTAATCCCAGCGCTTGGGAGGCTAAGGCAGGAGGATTGTTGCAAGTTCAAGACTAGCCTGAGCTACAAAGTGAGCTCAAGGCCAGCCCAAACTTCATAGTGAGACCCTGTCTCAAAAAGACAAAAACAAAAACAAAAAGAAACAAGAAAACCTTGGTGTTTTCAATTCTTCTGGGAAAATACCCAGAAGGGGTATAGCTGGATTGAATGAAACCTTCAAACCTAGTTTTTTGAGGTATTGCTACACTGATTTCCACAGTGTTTGTGCCACTCTAAACTCCTACCAACTGTGGAAAACAATTCCTTTTTCCTCACAGCCCCACCAGCATTTGTTATTGGCTAGTTTCTTGATGACAGTCTTTGTTTCTGGAGTGAGATGGAATCTCTGTTGTTTTAATTTGCATTTTTTGAATGACCAG
This sequence comes from Dasyprocta punctata, assembly GCA_004363535.1. Classification (NCBI taxonomy): domain Eukaryota; kingdom Metazoa; phylum Chordata; class Mammalia; order Rodentia; family Dasyproctidae; genus Dasyprocta; species Dasyprocta punctata. The sequence continues at coordinate 9,753 of RJWM01037277.1, forward strand.
TGATGCTGAACATTTCTTCTTATATTTTCCATTTGTATTTATTCATCTGAGAGTGTTCATCTCAGATGCCTAGTATAGGATAGGGTCTTTGAATCTGTGGGACCTGATGTTTTTCAATTCCTTATATGTGCTAGATAGAAGACCGTTATCTGGGAGACAGTTGGCTAAAATATTTTTCCCATTCTGTGGCCTTTCTTTTCACTCTGTTGGTAATTTCTTTTGATGTGCAAAAACTTTTCAATAAGATGAGATCCAAGTTGGTGATTATTCGAGGTACTTCCTGTGCTTCCCATGCAGTTTGCATTTTGTTCATAAACTCTGCCTACACCATATCTTCAAGATTTGTACCTATCTTGTCTTCCAATAGATTTAGTGTTTCTGTTTTAATTTTTAGATCTTTGATCCATTTTGACTTTAGTTCAGTGCATGGTGATAGACATGAGTCTAATTTTCATCTTTTGCTTGCAGAGAGCAGGTTTTTCCAGCATCATTTATCAAAAGACTATCTTTCTTCCAGTGAACATATTTGGCCCCTTTTTCAAAAATAAGGTGACTGAGTGTCTTTGTAGTTGTGTCTAAATCTTCTAATCTGTTCCACTGATACTCAGGTCTGTTTTTTGCCAGTACCATGTTGATTTTACCACAGTAACATTCTAGTACAATTGCAAGTCAGGCATATTGATTCCTCCTGCCTTGCCTTTGTTGCCCAGGATTGCCTTTGCTATTCTAGGTCACTTCTGTTTCCAAATGAATTTTAGGAATATTTTCTCTAGATCTGTGAGGTATGCTAATGGTATTTTGATTGGAAATGCATTAAATCTATATACCAGTTTTGGGAGTATGTCCATTTTCACAATGTTGGTTTTTCTATCCAAGAGCAAGGGACACCTTTCCATTTTCTGACATCCTCTTCAATCGCCTTTTTCAGAATACTATAGTTTCAAATGTATAGATCTTTTATTTCCTTTGTTAGATCAATTCCTAAGTATTTCATTTTTTTGCATGCTATCGTGAAAGGTGTTATTTCCATAATTTCTCTCTGTGAGTTATTTTGTGTACAGGATTATATTAATTTTTGAATGTTGAATTTGTGTCCACATATACTGCTGAATTTGCTTATTAACTCTAGTAGCCATTTTTGGCGGTCTTCTTTGTAAAATATCATGTCATTTGCAAATAATGATAATTTAATTTCTTCCTTTACTATCCTTACTCCTTTTATTTCTCTCTCGTCTAATTTTTCTGGTTAATGTTTCCTGAACTATACTGAATAAAAATGACAGAGTGTATATCCTTGTCTTGTTTCTGATTTTACAGAGAAAGCTTTCAGTTTTTGTCCATTTCATATGATGTTGGCTGTTGGTTTGTCATAGATGGCTTTATCAGATTGAGGTAGAGACCATTTATTTCAATATTTTGTAGAGTTTTTATCAGGGATAAGTGTTGAGAGTTTATCAAAAGCTTTTTCTGCATCTATTGAGAGGATCATGTGGTTTTTATCTTTGGCTCTGTTGATATGGTGTATTACATTTTTTTGTTGTTGTTTCAGGGGTTGAACTCACAACCTTGTGCATGCCAGGCAGGTGCTTCTGCTGCTGCTGAGCTAAGTCCTGAGCCTACATTTCTTTCTTTTTTTTTTTTTTTTTTTGGCGGCACCAGGGATCGAGCTCACATCCTTGCACCTGCCAGGGCAGGCGCTTAGGCCACTGAGCCAAACTCCCGGCCCTAGTTTTTTGAGGCAGGGTCACACTACGTGGCTCAGGCCTGTCTTGCGCTCGCGTTGTAGCCCAAGTCAGCCTCGAACTCACAATGCTCCTCTTACCTCAGCCTCCCGAGTGCTGGGATTAAAGGCGTGCGCCACGAGCCTACATTTATTGATTTGCATATGTTGAACTATCCGTACATTTGTAGGATGAACCCTACTTTGTAATGTTGTATAACCTTCTTGATGATTTGCTGCATTTTGTTTGCTAATATCTTATTGATGATTTTTATATCTATGTTCATGGGAAGATTGGCCTGTAGTTTTGCTTTTTGGTTGAGTTCTTTTTCTGGTTTTGTATCAGAGTAATACTTGCCTCCAGGAATGAGATAGGGAGATTTGCTTCCCTGTCACTTTCATTAAAGAATTTGAGGAGTATTGGCATTAAATCTTCTCTAAATTTCTTGTAGAATTCAGCTATGAATTCATCAGGACCTTGTTTTTTCTTTGTTGGTAAGTTTTTAATAACATTTTCAATTTCATTAACTGATATTGGGTTATACGAAATTTTTACATCTTCTTGATTCAGCTTTGGTAATTCATGTTTCTCAAAATCTGCCCATTTCTTCTGTGTTTTCCAGCCTATGTAAGTAAAGATTTTTGAAGTAGGCATTGATGATCTTCTGATTTTCCACAGGATCTATAGTAATTTCACCCTTTTCATTCCTCATCGCATCAATTTGAGTTTTTTCTTTCCTTTACTTGAGAAGGTTGGCTAGGGGTTTATCAATTTTGTTTATTCTTTCAAAGAACCAACTTTTCAGTTCATTAATTCTTTATATTGTTTTCTTAGTGTCAATTGCATTAATTTCTGCTCTGATCCTTTTAATTTCCTCCTTTCCTGAGCTTTAGACTTGATTCATTCTTCTTTTTCTAGAAGATTAAGGTGCAGCATTAGATTGTTTAGTTGTGCTCATTCTGTTTTCCTGATTTGAGAATTCATTGTTATATATTTCCCTTTCAGGACCACTCTCATTGCTTACCACAGGCTCCAATATGTTGTTTCTGGATTTTCATTTAATTGTAGACATTATTTAATTTCTTGTTTAATTTCATCTGTGACCCATTGGTTGTTTAGGGGGATGCTATTTAATTTGCATTTGTTTATGTAGTTTTTGAAGCTTCTTTTACCATTAGTTTCCAATTTCAGTGCACCATGGTCATATGATATGCATGAGATAATTTCAATTATTTTGCATTTACTTAAAAATTTTCTATGGGCTAATAGATGGTCTATTTTAGAGAATGTTCCATGTGCAATTGAGAAGAATGTGTATTCTGATGTCCTTGGCTGTAACACTCTGTAAACATCTGTTAAGTTCCTTTGTTCAGAGGTTTGATTCATTTTTGTTATTTATTTGATGACTTTTTGTGTAGTTGATCTATCTGTGACAGTGGGGTATTAAAGCCCCCCATTACAATTGTGCTATTGGATATTTGATTTTTCATGTCTTTTAGCATTTTTCTTATACAGTTGGGTGGTCCCATATTTGGTGCATATATATTTATGATTGTTAGCTTTTCCTCTTGAATTTTTGCCCTAACAAGTATGTAGTGATTTTCTTTATCTCTTTTGTTGATTTTTGGTTTGAAGTTCACATTGTCTGAGAACAGAATAGCTACCCTTGCTTCTTTTCTGGTTTCCTATTGCATGGAATATTGTTTCTCATCCTTTGACTTTTAGTCTATCAAAAAAATTTTTTTTAGTTATACGTGTTTCTTGTATACAGCATATTTTTGGTTCTTGTTTCTTGATCCATTCTGCAGATCTATTTCTTTTAATTGACAAATTGAGTCAATTAACATTGATGGTTACAACTGATAAGTTTTGATTTATCTTTGTCATGCTGTTTTCTTGTTGGTTCCCTGCTTTTCCCCTTGGTTTAATTCCTTCTCCTGCCTGGTGATTTCTTTCTGTTGTTGTTCTAGGACTTGTCATTTTTATCTCTATCTAGAATATCTTTCAATACTCTTTGTAGGGTTTTATTTTTGGATATGAATTTCTTCAGTTTTTCTTTGTCATGGAAGTATTTTATTTCTTGATTAATTTTCAAAGATAATTTTCCAAGTTACATCAATCTGGATTGAAAGATTTATTCTTTCAAGGCTTGAAATACTTCATTCCAAGCTCATCCTTACTTTAAGATTTGTGTTGAGAAATTGGTTGTGATTCTACTGGATTCTAATGAGTTTTCCTTGACAGGTGATCTGTTTCTATTCTCTAACCACTTTATTTATTTATTTTCTTTTTTGCTGAATTTCTAGGATCTTGATTTTTATATGACTGGGTGTAGATTTATTTTGGTTATGGCTGTTAGGAGTTCTACATGCCTCACTTATCTGCATATCATATTATTTTTCCATGCTTGGGAAATTTTCTGCCATTACTTCTGCAAAAATTTTTATGTCATTGGCACTGGCTCCTGCATTTTCATCGACACCTATCAGTCTTATATTGATTTTCTTTGCATCATGTTGGAGCTGTTGAAATTTTTTTCATTTTAAAGAAAATAAAACCAAGGAAAATAAAACAGAATAAAGCCAATCGAAACAAAACAATATAATTGATACAGGTTTTCAAAACAAGACAATAGGAAATCAACAAAGGCTACCATAACACCTCTTGCTGTCTTCAAAATAGCTGCCCATACCATCACACATAGTAAAAATCAAACAAAACAGAGCAGAATAGAATCAATAAAAACAAAACAATGAGTGCAATACAGGACTTCAAAACAAGATAGTAGTGAATCCAAAATGGCTAGCATAATGTATCTTGTTATCTTTGAAACAGTTGCCCATACCATCAGATATAATAAAATCAAACAAGAAAAATAGAAGAAAACCAAACCAAACAAAACAATGAAAATAATACAGGACTTTAAAACAAGATAATAGGAAACTAACAATGACTACTACTTTCAGAAGAAGATCCCCATTGATGCTATATTGTGCATTGTTATCTTCTAAACAGATGATCATACAATCAGCTTTAGGCCTGCAAAGTCAAAGAAACACTAAGCACTAGAAACATTATGCAACATTTTACTTAAACAGCTATCATCTCAGCCTGTGTTTCTCTGGATCAGCTGGTCACTTACAGTGGTGTGGCGGGGGACACCTCGGATTTTCTTGCCTCCCAGCCCATATGCCTGTGGCCCTTGTGAGTTGTTATTTCATGACCTCTTGTTATTTTTAAGAGTTTTTTCCTTTCATGATTGCTAGCTGTGACCCTGTCTTCAGGATTTGAAAGTCTGTCTTCAGGTTCACTTAAGCTGCTTTGCCAGCTATCAATGGAACTTTTAATTTTCTGGATATCTCATTGAATCTGTTTCATGCATTCTATTTCATTCCTGTAGTGTTCACTCAAGGTTTCCATCCTTTTTCTATACTCCAATCATTTTTTATCTATCTCTTCTCTAGTCACTCTGAATAATTTCTTCATTAAGGTTGCCATTTCTTTTTTTATCTGAGAGATTATTTCTGATCTTATTTCCTCTGTAACTTCATGGATTTGTTTCTTTACTTCACTAGCTGTCTTTTCAGAAATTTCAGATGTGTAACTTCCAGTGTCCTGTATTTTGATGTCTCCTATACTTGTTGCAGATGGGCTGGGGGTTTGAGATTGCATTTTATCATTTTTTACTGTTGGTTAATATTTTGTTTTTTTCAATCCCACCAGTCTTGACTGTCCATCATGTGTATCTTGGGGTCCTACTGTGTGGCTGACATTTACCCAGTTGCTGGGTCCTACAGTGTAGGGGAGGGGACAGTCACCTGAATTCCTCCTGTGGAGCCAGTTCATTGAGTCTTCTATTCTTCCTAGGTGTAGTGATGTGAACCAACGTTAGCTCATATTGTTACTGTGTTTCAGACTGTTCCAGTCCTCCAGCCCACCTGCCCATGGTGTGTGCCCCAATTGAGACTCTACAGGGTCACTGGGGATGTCTCACAGTCCTAGCCTGGTTCCTCTGGGTACAGGGAGGCCTCACCAACACTCAAACCAGCCCACCTGGGGTCTTCTGTATGGAAGAAGGGCTCACCCATGCTCTCACTGGCCTGCCAATGTCCTCCAGGTTTACCAAGTCTCATGCAAACCCACTGAATCCTCTGCTGGGGAGGACTCAATGCACTTTCACCAGCCTGCTGGGGTCCTCTGGGTGATGGGAGGGGTCACCGAGGCTTCTGACAGCACACCAAGGTACTGCAGGTGGGTGAAGGGATCACATGCTCCTGTCAGCTGCTGAGGAGGTCCAGGGGAGGGGGAGGAGCAGCCAATGCCACAGTCAGCTGCTGAGGTCATCCAGGTGGGGCGGAGGAGGGTCTACTTTTTTAATGTTATTTTTCTGTCTTCTGAGATTTTTTTCTGATTTCAATTAATCTTGGATTAGTCTTACTTGTTTTATCTACCAACAATTGAGTCCTTTTTAATTCACTATTGGTTTTTTGTTTGTTTGTTTGTTTTGTTTTGTTTTGTTTTGTTTTTGCAGCACCGGGGATTGAACTGACAATCTCGTGCCTTCCAGGGCAGGCGCTTAAGCCACTGAGCCAAACTCCCAGCCCTCCTCTCTTGTTGTTTTGAAGGTATCTTTGAACAATTGTTCTCCAACAACAGCTTTATTTTTTAATTCTGACACTCTATCTTCACATCGATCACTTTTACTGTTCATACTTCCAAATATCTTTTATCTTTTCTTTGAGATTGTTGAACATTTTATTGATCTGTCTTTTAAAAAATATTAGTTAATTTGGTTGTGTGGCTTTTCATTTCTTACCCCTTGGTGCCTTATGGATCGACTTTGGAAGAGTTGGGTGTTTGAAGATCATTTTATTGCCATGTCTTCTCATGTTTCAATTTTTTCTTCTTTTGTTTTATGCTAATGTTTGCAGGATGAAAATAGTAGAAGACTGCTACTAGTATGGAGATCTCTTTAGGTAATATTTATTTTTCAGTGATTCATTCTGGGTGTGGTAACTATAGACTTTTGTCTCTGTTACAGTATTCAAATCACCTTTGTTTATTTGAGAGGGAGTCTGCAGTGTATATGGCCCAGCACCCAGTTCCCCTGGAATTGCCCACAATATTGTTAATAACACAAATGCAATGCTGATATTGGCATACAGATAAAGCCAATTAGTGGCAACAATAATGCTACTTTGACAAAAGCAGTAAAATCGATGAGAATAATAGCATCACAGATAAATTGGATATAATCATACCCTAAGAACCAGTAATACATCACACATAATCACAGAAAAGTGTTCTGTAATTATAGTGTAAATATAATGAGAAACCAAATATTGACAAAGAATGAAAATCTACCAAAAGCAACCAAACTTCCTGGCCTGAGCTTAAATTTCTCATGAGATCTATGTCCAGCCTGAACCATCTCTGTGGCTATCTCTTGAGGCTATCACTTGTGGCTAGATCTGATTTAGTCACAGTGGAAAGGTAACAGTGGAAACTCTGATGGGGAGTTTTACTGTAGCTTTCTGTGGCTCGGTCTTAAAAGATTAACTTTTTTTCAAAATGGCAGTGTATTAAAATTATCTGGTAGTATTATATACATTGCACTCAGTTTCTTCTTCAACCTAGCCTGCTAGGAATAAGTCACTTTCAGAGTAAAACTTCATACTGTTTTTATAGTTTACAGTAGTTATGGTTTTTCTTGGAGCTATTGCTGTTGGCATAGTCCATTATTTCTCTTTGGAGCTGCTGCCTCTCTGGGATTTACCATGTCTCCCTGGTCATTGGTCCTATCTATCATCATTGGTCGGTTCGGTGACACCTTGCCTGGCCTGTGGCAAGGGAAACAAAATGTAGCATGAGCTTGGCATTGGTTGGTGACTGGGAGGAATGCTGCATGAGGGTGGGCCCTGTCTCTGATATGTAAGTGTGGTCCTGTCTACGTGTGTAGGGGCTGGATTCATCTGTGGAGGGTAGGGTCAGGTACTAAGAATTTATCTTAAAGCAAAAATTTTTCATTATAAATTTGTAGATTTATGATAATTGTAATGTATCTT